>OU898282.1:116883746-116991152 GCA_918026665.1 Diabrotica balteata
ACTTCTTTTTGACATGATTGAATTATGTTTAACTCATTTTTTGTTATTCGAAACATTGATTTATAGAGTATATTTATTTTACATCTAAAAGGGAATTTTGCAAAGAGATCAAGAGGCAGACCACATATGAGGTGGAAGGATCACATAAGGAAACAAGGAGGTCCCACATGGCAGAGAACAGCTCAGGATAGGGAAAGATGGAGATAACTGATGGAGACCTATATCCAACAATGGAAGGATAGAGAATAGGCTCAAAAAAGGGAATTTAGTAAGACTGTGATGATGCCACATTTATCCTCACTACGCGGTTTAAAGAAAAATTAATGCTTCCAAAATAACTATGGTCTCACCTGTGAGGATGCAACAGTTTGCAGGTATTGATATAGTATTTACAGTAAACTGCAGCAGCATATGTGTCACGAGTTTTAAAGGCATCACTGAAGATTTTAAGCTAATAAGTGTAGTGTAGATATACAAGTGTTTGATGATGATCGGATTTATAGTTGATTTGGAGAATTTTGTGAGGGTTAGTTCAATGGTAAGTGGTTAAATTGTCCATAGTGGAAAATTAACACTTACTTGCAGAGATCTCCGTAGCTAATCCATATCAAAGTAAAAATATTTTAGTCGTTCTACAAGGCAAGTGCTATTTTTAGTTTGTTTCGTAGAACTAATACTATGACCGCAAATTTGGAAGAATACTGGATTTTGTTTCTATACTGATATTTTTCCCATATAGTTTAGGGATAGTTATTGGCGTCTTGTATATAAAGGTAGTTTTCTCGCTAAAACTTGTTGGCCACTAATAGGATTAGTTCTGAAGGCACCCAGTGCTCATCTTAAAGCTGCAGATTGTATGCTGTTTAGTTTTTTAAAGGCCTTTCTTCTTGCGGCACCGTAACATATGCAACCGTAATCTAGTTACACAACGAAAAAATGACAAATATAACCTACTACAAATAATAATAATAAGAAGAAGACGAATAATAACTAAAAGGAAGATGAAAAGCCGACGAAGAGTAGGCAGAAGATCCATGTCCTAGCTTCGCAATACCAGAACTTGGAAAGGCATGAACGTTTAACAATTACTAAGAGTGGCGAGAATAGAGAACATTTGGATGTACTGATCACAAACCTCCAGTAACGAAGTGCACCAGAAGAAGAAGAAACCAAGTGACAAATACAAAAATATGTTAATTTTAAGAAAATTAAAAAATATGATTATTTTAGAGATACATAATTCCACAGATTGAAACGAATCAGTTATGAACCTTATTATATTGTTGTGAATATTGTTGTCTGATCCAATGTAGTCCCTGTCTCATAAAGTTTTGCTGGACGTAACTTTTAATTGGCAATTAGCATAATTCGTATTCACAGTATATTTTATAAATGTGTTATATTAGTTTCATATACTCATAGTAATTATATAAGTTCTACTTTTGCTTTGAAGTGAGCTTTTGTGGTAATTTTGCTGTTATAATTAATCTACATATATGTATCAATGGCTGCTCTTCTATACAACATGCTATTCAGTGTTTTTGGAGTTAGTCATGTTAATATTGTGCAGTTTTATAAAAACAGAATTAATTATAAAATTATTAAAAAGGTAATTTTTGAATCTAAATACAAGATTAATTTATATTTCCATATAAAATCTTTATAATTAATATTGCCTCATAATTTTCGATAAATAATTATTATTATTGAGTTATTGCCTCGACAACTAAGATCATTGGCATGGTACAGTTAGGTACCTAGTGTAGTGTAAGTGTGTGTGTGTGTGTGTGTGTGTGTGTGTGTGTGTGTATGTGTGTGTGTAGAGTCTCTTGATACTTGCAAAGTCGACGTCATTGTCTTTGCTAAGAGACGGTAATTGTAATCCGAACGTCTGCGGTCCCTCCACTATCGCACAAGGATAGAAATTATTTTCATTCATTAATTTTTAATAAACGAAAATTTCTCCACCCAGATGAGATTCGAACTCACGACCTTTAGGTTTAAAGGTAGGCGCTCTTACCACTGAGCCACAGAGGGGGTTAATAAATAACTAAAATGTTTGTTTTCATTATAAATATTTTCTTACAGCTCAAAAATTATAACCTTGACGGTGAGAAGCTCACCCTTCAAATTGCGGAATAGGTTTCTATTTTTAATAACAATAGTCAGTGTTGGTTTAGGTAAACATCAAAATGTTGATCTATTCTTTTCACAAAAATTATAAATGTTCACAATGTCTTGGTTAAAATGCCTACAGTGGGCGATCAAATTATTATGATCAGTCACAAAAGTTTAAGTTTTTCAAATTTGTTCAAAAATTTTATAATAAAATCATATGCTATACGATTTTAGGTATGCCAATATATGTTGTCACTAATAGCCTTACTTTTTTGACGTTTACAGCTCTAGAACTGTCATTTGTGTCAAATTACGTGACAACATACACATTGTGATGAATTTGCGCTTGGAGTTTACAACTGAATTTGTATGTTTTTGTATTATTTTTGAAAGATTAGTATCGTTTTATCTTTGTAGTATGTTTTATTAATGTATTAGTGGTGATTGTGAGTGAAAAAAACTATCAGTTTTAATTTTAAAGACATTTTCAAAACATTTCGATTTTTGAGAAGAAAATCATAATGGGTAAGGCTAAAGACGTCCCTGTGTCTAAAATGGTGGAGATAAAGACACTTTTATCGAATAAAAGCTTTCCTAACGTCAAATAGCTCAACAATGCCAAGTAGCTCAAGCAACAGTGAGCAATATCAAGAAAAAAAATGATACCAACAAACCCTGACTCACCAGCTTGTCCAAAAATGTGGTCGAAAGCGTGTCACTACACCCAGAGACGAAATAAAAATGAGGGATATCTTCGTAAACAATACAAAGAAGCCAAGAAGAATCTCACGGGACTTATTCGTGAAGCTGGGATGCCAGTTTCTGACATGACAGTCCGCAGAAGGCTTGCTGAGCAAGGTTTAAAATCATGTCGCTCTGCCAAAAAACCAAAGTTGACCATCGCAATAATGAAAAAGAGACTGGAATGGGCCAAAGAACACCAAAATTGGACAGTTGAGGATTGGAATAAGGTAAATTACGTCACTACTAAAGTTTAAATCCCTATAACCACTGTTTTTATCCTAAAAAAATATCTTATAGTTTTTTTATTCACAGGTTTGTTTCTCTGATGAATCTACAGTGGAGATACTCATGGATAAGTCGGCCTTCGTCCAAGGCGAGTGGGTGAAAAATATCACAAGGATTGCATAGTATAGCGAGTAAAGCATCCTCTCAAGATCATGGTATGGTCTGTTATCAGCAGTAATGGCACAGGTAGGCTGTACATTGGAAATGGAATGATGAATCAACATCGGTATATTGAAGTTCTGGAAAGAAAGTTCATGCCACAAATCAAACACTGGTTTAGCGAATCAGAGGATTTTACCTTTATTCACGATTCAGCACCGTGCCATAAGGCAAAAACAGTAACATCGTACCTGGAACAAAAGGAAATTAAAGTACTGAAGTGGCCAGGTAATTCTCCAGACCTCAATCCGATCGAAAATCTATGGGAGCTTATGAAGAGGGGGATTGCCCAGGAAACTGTCACAAATAAGCAGCAGTTAATTGAGAGACTCATTGCCACCTGGCACAGAAACGATAAAATAAAAGAAGACTGCCTGAGAAACATTCAAAGCATGCCAAGGAGGATCAAAGCTGTCATCGAAGCTAAAGGAGGTCACACAAAATATTAAAAAAAATTGTTATTTAAGGTCAAAGAAAAAATATAAAATTTGCAAAAGAACGTGTTTATGATCTATTTTTATATTATATTCACATCATTAGACGCTTATATGCAATTTTATTCTTTATTAAACAGCAAAATACAAAGTTTTTTGAAGTGATCATAATAAATCACCCACTGTAACTACTTAAAATTAAGATTAATAAAATGTGCAACATATGTGTGCTAATAAGGAACATAAATAAAGATAGCAGACGCAGGGAACAGCGGCGCATATCTACTACATTAACAGAAAATTTAGTTAATTATCTTAACTTAATCTTATCTAATTATGGGACGGCAATTTAGCGACCATTGTTATGTTACGGTTTTAAGGGTTTTGACGCGTTATTCATGATGCTGTGTGAGTTGGTGAAATTTTAATACTAGCTAAACTAAGGATAAAAATAGGCAATTATTTTGGTGAAACTATCATCTCATTCGTGTTCACATGAGAAGGATCAGTCAATATATCAGCCTATGGTTATACTTATATGGATTAATTTAGGTTTAGTTATATCTTTTAAATTAAATATATAAAGTAGGTGGAAAAAGAACAAAAAATGAACACTGGGAACAGTTTACAAAAAGGATGGAAAGCGACTTCTATGGTCACAAAAACAAATATGGAGATTCATAACACACCAACGAAAAGAAATGGCAAAATTAAAGAAATACAATAACATGCCAGAAAATACAAGAAACTACAGATATGATAGGAAAGAAAATAAAAGAGCATGGTGTAAGCAATGCAGTGAAATAGAGGCATATGCTAAACAGTATAATAGCTTTAACATGTAAATAGCTTTACAAGAAAATAAAGGAAATGACAAATACAGTGAGAAAAAAGCAAGATGACCTTTTGAAAGACGCAAATAGAGATTTAGAGATTCAGATAAAGAAATTAAAGAGAAATTAAAAAAATGGAAGACATACATAACAGATACGTTTGAGGATAATCGACAAGAACCGAAAAAATCGACAGCGAAACGGGGCCAGAGGTCATAATGGAGAAAATCGAACAAGCAATACGAAACGCAAAAAACGGAAAAACTGTAGGTCCAGACGAAATACCTGCGGAACTACTGAAATGTCTAGACGATGAAACTCTACCTGTACTTCTGGACCTGTTTAATGAAGTATATAAAACTGGAAAATATACCACAGGAATAGTTGGTGTCCACGTTTGTAGCAATACCAAAAACAGTATATGCCAAAGATTGTTCAGACTATAGGACAATATCACTAATAAGCTATACCCTCAAAATATTTCTAAAGGTGATTCATGGAAGATTATATAGAAAACTAGAAGATGATATAGATGATACTCAGTTTGGGTTCCGCAAGGGACTGAGAACGAGAGAGGCATTGTTTGCTTTTAATGTCCTCTCTCAAAGATGCTTAGATATAAACCTAGATATTTATATAAATATCCAACATAAGAAAAATACCCAACAATTATAAAGCTATAAATCTACTGAACACCACACTTAAGCTTACCACAAAAGTCCGAACCAACAAAATCAATAAACTAACAACTTTTTCAGATGAACGACAAGGATTCAGATCTGGAAGCTCCTGAGTAGACGCCGTATTTGTACTAGAAAAAAATCACACAAAAGAACATCAGGACAGAGTACAATAAACCAGCATATCTATGCTTTATAGACCTGACAAAGGCTTCCTATCGCATCCAAGTCGAAGACATCTTACACCCACTGTGTAAAACAAATATACCGATCAATATTATATAAACTAGTGGTCAGCAAGTATTTTTTGTAGGGTCTGGATACTAAAAGAAAATTAGAACAAGATACAAAAAAAAAAACAAATGATAACATTTATTGACAAGATGTTTATTATTTTGGTACATTCTTAATGATAAAACAAAATACCTTAAATTATTGCGAAAAACTGCACCGACCGTCTTGAGTTAGTTGCTTGTGGTCTGGTTCTCGAGTTGAACAACAAATTCAAAGTGTATCTTCGAGGTGAGCGGCCGTTAACCGGGAGCGATATTTGTTTATCAAAAAATTAATTTTTGAGAAAGACGTTTCGCACATATATGTTGAGCCAAACATAGTGGCCAAATAGATTGCAAGTTGTCTGCAATTTTCATATCTTGCTGGCACATGTTTGGCACAAAATTCTTCGGTCGGATACCGATTTATAAACGTGCAAAGACAAATTTTCTTGTAATTCAATAATCTTTTTTAAGTAATGCTTTTGACATATTAAACAGTTAGCAGCCACATTTGTCCATTCTGCCGCTGCATCAATTTCAAATGGTGATTTTAGAAATAAATATAGTTTGCTTATCTGTGCAAAGTCTTTGAATCATGAAGCAAATTCTTTCCTAAGAATACCCAGAAATTTTACGAACACTGCAATGTCTTCTTGGAAGTACTCCTTATTTTTATTATATTCAAGAATAGTTGGAAAATGAATGAATTCTTGTTGTGCAATATCTTTTTCAAAGATATTCAGCTTACGACGAAAAGCAGACACGTTTTTTATCAGATCACATACTAATTTTCCATTTCCTTGTAACTCTGTGTTAAGCGCATTTAAATATGTTAAAATATCTTTTACAAAAGCCACAACCAGCATGTTGCGCCTGTTTATTATATACTCAAAATATGCCCTGGCCTCCTGCGTATCTATATTTTATAAAAAAAGATCACGTGTTCTTTTATAAGCCAGAAACGTTCAATAACTTGACCTTTACTTAACCAACGAGCATTATTGTGTTGTAGTAAGTCAGAATATGCTGAATAACATTCACAAAGAAACTTCTTGAAATGTTGGTGCTAAAGAGCAGAATGAGTTTTCATAGAATTAATTAACTTCACTACACCATCTATGATTACACTTAGTGCTAGAATTTAAGTCCCCATCTTAGCAAGATGCCTTTTGTAAAAGATTAAGAAGAGAGTTTTTAATATCCGCAGCTAAAATTTCCGTTTTTCGCGTATTACTTCACGCTGTCAGTGAAATGATTTGAATTGCTGAGGGTAACATCTTTTTTTACTTAAAAATGAGTTAGCTACTGCAAGGATACATTCCTTTGCTATCTTAGAATCAGAAAATGGTTTTTGGTGTTTATTTAGTATCCAGTACATACGTAACGCTGCGTCTGTAGATTTTTCTTTGTCGTTTATACAGCGAACTAGGATTTTTGTGTGACATCTTTTTTCGTAAGAATTAAGATATACCCGAAGTTTTTCTTTACGTGCCTTACTGCCAAGAGGAAAGTTTTTGTGGAACTGCTAATAAGTTGTTTTAACTAAGGCGACAGTTTTATTGCATACAAGGCACACCTGAACCGCTTGCGGCCTATCAGGCAGTGTAAAACAATAATGCTCAGTCCGTTCTGCCAAAAGCTTCTCATTTTCACTGTCCACTTTTCTCCTTTTCGGATCCATACTAACGTAGCTACAGAAAAGATGTTTTATAAAACAAACGAAAATGCGAGTAATCATAAAACAATTAACTGTAGTGCGCTACGTGCATGTCACTGACCAACTAGTGAGCGACTGTCAGTTAGTGACAGTCGCTTACTAGTTGGTCAGCAACAGAACTCCTCAGATTTATATATTTCAGTTATTGTTAATATACAATATTTAATATAAAACAATTTATCATTTCACTTAATATTTGAAAATGAAGGCAGTTTTATTTTGATCTTGATTGACTCAGCAATCGACATTCCGCAGTTCGGTCCGCAGTTCAACCTTTCCGGATTCGGACCGCGGTCCGCTTTTTGCTAACCAATGATATAAATCATCGAACACATCTACTTCCATAACATCCAACTTTCATAAATAGGCAAAGATATATGGAAAACTAATACAGTACAAAGCGAAGTCAGACAGGATGACTTGTTAAGCCCACTTCTTGTTAATATAATCAATGGAGGAAATAAGACAAGCAGTATGTAAAGGTCATGGTTACAGAATGAGGAACAAAGAAATCTAAATACTATGTTAGGCAGACAATGCCACATTAATGTCCGAGACAGATGACGGTAGGATCGGTGTTATAGAGTAATAGGGGAATAGATAAAGATGCATGCAGTAAAATTAAGGTTGGATGAATAAAGTGAAAAAAATCGAATGGTTTGTTGTGTGGCAGAAAAATTCCGATGAAGCTGAAGGAAAAATTTTATAAAACAGCCATAACACCAGCTATGATGTATTGAACGAAATGTTCGATAGTTAAAAAGAAAGAGGAACAACGAATACATGTGGCGGAAATGAGAATGTTTAGATGGATGAGTGAAGTGACAAAAAAAAATGAAATTAGGAATAAGTATATTAGGGATTATCTAGGGATAGCACCAGTTGTTGCCAAGATGAGAGAGCAAAGGTTGATATGATTTGGTCATATTCAACGTAGAGAACGGAAATCACTCAGTACGAAGAATTCCTGAACTGTAAGTTCCTGGAAAGTAGTAGATGATGAAAAACAAAAAAGACCTGGGGAAGACGTTTTGGTCAAAACATGTCGGTATTAGTATACAAAGGGTATTAATATTGATATGACCCAAGAAAGACACTTATGGATAAATGTAATTAGTGAAGCCGACTTCCTGCATAGGGATAAAAGCAAAGAGAATGATAATGATGTAGTCGACGTCAACAGTTACTATTAACATAACTAGTCGAATAGAGCAAATTGTGACATCCCATCAAAGCTGTCATATGTCACATGTCACCTTAGCATTTCCGTTCAATACTATTCTCTCTCCTGTTGCCGACAAGAAAATTTTGGAAGAGCGTAGAATAATTTTTAATAATTTTAAAACTCTTGATCCTTGTTTTATGTAGTGTTATGTACAATTTATGTTCACTCTCATGTGTATTACATTCTACGCTTGCTGGATAGCCCAAATTTGACGAAGTAAGTCTAAAACCTTAATCACATAGAAAACTTTTATCATCCATTAACTTCGAGTTTTTTATCGAAGTTAATTAATTTTCTTCATTAAAAAACGTGTCTTGGCTTATTTTAGATGTCCCTGATGATGCTGTAGAAAGCAAAAGTACTTGGGCAAGATTTGATTATTAAATTTGTGCTCGATATTTGCCTTAATTTTTCAAAGATTACACATGTCACTGAATTTATATCAATATTATTACAAAAATTTAACACTCGTTAATATAAAGATCAAAGATAAAGAGTGTCTAGTAAAATTATCTAAAAATAAAAACCAACCAGCTATAAAATGACTCAGCTGTATTGATTAAAGGAGATAATCGGGCAGATCTTTTCCAAAGTGCATGGTGTTATCGAGATAACCTTCCAAAAGTAGATTAATTACAAGCGTTAACGACTTTTAAAGAAATCTTGTAATGATATCTCCGAGCAAAAATCATAATTCACTTTTAAATTCTTCCCGATCCACTCCGAACGATACAATCATTTCCTTTTTCATTAAGAGTAAAACCCTTGTTACTTCAATAACAGCAGGGAGCGGTGAAAAACGCTGACTGTAGAGAGAACAGAAGAGATGATTACAACATTGTCTTTCCTTGTCTCTCCTTGTCGAAAATATACCTTGATCCCGGCTCGATTATTATACCCTTGTGTAGCTTACAAAGCAACATTGTCTCGCAATTTCCGACTAATTATTGCCGAAATTCACAATAAATTTTGAATCGTAAACTGGATCAAATCGGGGTGTTGTCAAGAGAAGATAAATTATGTGCAATGAAAAGGATAAAGAGGACAATATTTCGTTAATAAAGGTGTGTTAGTGTTTCTTTTTAGCACGACTTTTACTGATTTTGTCTTAAGACGGAAAGCCACAAATTTAGTATTGTGGATTAATTCGTTGGTTCTTTCAATATAAAATAAATGAGATAATTATCCACAATCTAATTCTTTTAATCACAACCATTTAACAGTATATAATAAGTCTAATCTAATTTTAATATTTTCAGAAATTTTTTTATCCGAATTAAACGGTTGTGATATACATTTTTGCGGTTACAAATTCCCAATAATTCCAAATAGTTCTCGGAGCGACAAATCTACTTGTCTTTCGGACTCCATGAGTCACAGAATTCCCACAGATATATCACGGGACATCTACCTAACCATGAAACACGTAAGTTCCAACCTACCCCATAGTGACATCACAGAACACACCGCTCGTGAAACGACACAGCGGACGTCTCCTGAACTACAGTCTAATAGCCCAATACCTGAGATATACGAAAAATCAAAACAGAAGAAAGAAGAACTGATAACCAAACATATTTTATTATTTATTATGAATGATGAAACGACTTTAATTAATTACAAAAGTGATAGAAAATAGTGTTTAATCGTAATTCTACTGATGAGAATGGGTAAACTCGACATTCTCAGTCCTGTGTTATACCTTACAACAAAAGTTTTATTGCAAACCACCAGATTTTAACAACCAAAATAAAGATTACTACTTAGCAAAACAAGAATAAATGAATGTTAAATACATTTCTCTTAATCACTCTAAATCTAAACAGGTATGAAATCATACAAACTGCATACAAATCTGTTCTTAATTACTATTAATAGTTTTAGAGAATATTATCTCAAGGAATTAAACTCCTAAAATTATAGCATTTATCAAGCTCAAATATTTTAGAGGATTTCTAAGTTTTGTGCTTTTCCATATAAACCACCCCTAACAAGTAATAGTACCTGTCAGACTGCAAGCGGGCTTGTTTGTGAATATCGAGAGACCACACATGTATGTACACACCCAATAGCCCACACCGTTACTTAAACACTAGAGTAAAAATCACATTGAAAATCCCCAATTATACCCAAAATAAACAACATATAGCTAATACTAAATAACCTTTTTAGCAAAGCTTTCACACACAGTGACGCTAACACAAACACTACCTAAACTCTAAAGTCAAACAATTAGCGGTGCACGTCATAGATTTAATGACTCATAACTCCAATGGTACAACTTGACGGCAAACAAAATTCAACAAATTTTTCCTCATATATAAGTTTTTTCGCTACCGTTAAGTTTTGCAGGAAAGCGCTGTTGCCAAATAAAAAACATATATGTATTTACCACACACTACGCGGCTACATTGTTTCTCTTTGTCATTTCAGAGTGTGATGAAACAAAGATAACTATATGGTACTGTAAGTGTCAAACCCATGTTGTCCTATAGAAGGTATGTAAGATTTGTTTATAGTTTGTAAAGTTGTTAAAATATAAACCTATAAACTGTCTACAAAACAAATTCTGTTACTTTAGTTTCTCTATTTGATTTCGATTCAATTTTTGGGATATTTTAACTTAATTAATTAACAAGATTTTATAGTTCCATAGAAACATCAGTGTATCATAAAATTTCAGGCCAATGTTTTTTAAATGCATTCATTTTTTTCGAATTCTGAAAAAACTAATAATATTTTTTCAAAGATTTAAACACAAGAACGAAAGATTATTAACGATGGCCGAAAGTCCCTTAAAATCAACAAAAAGATTCTTTTGAATGAGATATTTGTTAATTTAAAAAAATATACTAAATTTTATCTTTCTTTTTTTCACCACTGTAACTTTTTAAAATAAACATTATAGAAGTTTTTCAGGGGATTTTCGGCCCTCGTAATAATGTTGTCCTTCATTCTGCGTTAAAATTTTCTCAAAATACTTATTAGTTTTCTCAGGATTCGAAAAAAATTAATGCATTTTAAATGCATTGGCCCGAAATTTTGAGACTCTATAATCTTAACCTAAAAATTTTCTTATTACTTTTTGGATTCCAATATTATACATACTCAGTTCAATTTAACGATTCTCACTCATCGTAATAAGGACGTCATATAAACTCGTCACTAGTCTAGCCAATGTAAATGCTCGGTGGTAATAGGAGTGATATTCAAGAAAATCAGATTATTCCCTATCTATTTGTTCAAATTTAAAATATGGCAACAAGGGAACATTGTGTACAACATTTGTTGTTTGACTTTGACTATAGCAACCTTTTAGTGATTTGAATGTTTTTGTCAAGATCTTATGACTTAGTGAGATACAACAGCACTATTATCGCGACTAATAGTGACAGAATAATCACAAAAACTCTGGTCTGACAGTAGTCTACACAAATTTGTCATGATGGTTGAACAAAATAGATGCTACAGCACAGTACCCTTAACCGAATGAGTTACAAAGTAGACAAAACCTTTGGGGGCTGAACAGTTAAAGTAAAAAAGAAACAAAACTGCTCAGAAAGACATTTCACTAACTATAAGAACTATACAATATCTACACTTAGAAATTTCATATACTTTATTATGTAACAATGTTAAATAAATCACATAACAGTACAAATTTACTTAATATATATCCAAATTATACTATAAAACAATAACTATACTAGAACAATCCTAGGGTCGAAATAAATCTGTTACAGTTTATAACTTTCGCTTCTTTTTATAAAAAAAAAATGAAATTATAAACTTTAACCAATAATAATCTGCTAATATTCGGCAAACATCTTAAGTGGCCCTTTGTAAAACACTTGGATACAATATCTCTAAAAGACCGTCGAGTTTCTTCTTCGACTTCGGAATTTAATTCCTTTAATAGCGACCGAAACCTCAAAATACAATACTTGTAAAACCAACTCTATCCATCAATCCCCAGGAAAACCATCACTCGGTATGACTTTGTAAAGTTTGGAAAAGGCCATAGGGCAAAGGGTCGTGGATTTATAGAACGAACGAGTGACAGGGGTGAACTGAGGCGCATTCGAATGGTAATAATGATTGTCGCTCTCGAGAACTTCTCCTCTTGGTAAATGGAAAATGATAAAAGGTTTGTAGTTCGAACGTGGAACTGAACCCACAAATATTTGAAATTCTTTCTTATTTGTACCACAGAAAGTGTGCTGGAATATGGAATTATCACCACAAAAAGAGTTTAATTTAAATTTTGGGCAAAGAACACAAGAAATATGTACATTATTTTGTACTTTTTTGTGAATATCTTAATTAAATGAAACTTTATATTTCCAAAATTGGTTCTAAAGAAATGACACAATATAGTAACTTAATTTCTTTAAGTTTATGTTAAGGTGTAAATCATCGTCCAATTTTTGGATGCTGCCAAATGATACTTTTAAAAAAAACTCGAAAATATCTTAAAAACAATGACAGCGTACTACCTCTTCTAGAATTCACTGAGACCCGATCCCTCTAAAACTCAAGTATGCGCTTTCCACCTTCGCGCAAAGGAAGCCAAGCGAAAACTCTAAACTGCGTGGAATGGTAATACACTCTCTTTATATGCTCTGCAAAGCGACTAAAATCCAGGAAAAGTTTTCTTGGAATAGTGCTGGATGAACCGCTTGAGTATTTATCTCTTCCCCATGTTCAATGTACCGGTCAGTCCTTAGACTTTAAAACGTGGAAAACTATGAATAGGATAAAAACCGGGATCGGTCCAGTAAAATCAAATATGACAAAATGGGGATAATAAACCAAGATGATGTGAACTGTGACTGTTGAGAAACACAGAATATGGCACATCTTCTTACATGCAGAAACTGTCCTCATCGATGATACACTCGAAGATTTGTGTCCGGACTACGATAAGTAAGTGGTCATAAGTATTTAAAACATTGATATGATTAAGATACGTATGGTTTACCTTATTGTTGTATTGCCACAAGATAGTCATGTTATCGTCTCATTCTGTAAAAAGTTTAATTTACGTATTTTAAATTAGATCATGTATAAAGTTTTTACTCAGCGTCTTACATTTATATATTCGAACAACAGTTTTTTATAATGATTCGAATATTGATATCAGAATCTTCATTCCTATTCCTAATGAAAACAAGTACTATAAATGTTTGTTTATGTAGTCTTAATTGCACCGAATAAATAAATTTAAATATTATGCATAAGTTGCTGTAAGCACTTATCGTTTGTTTTTATATTGTGTCTTAAAATCTTCGATTAAAATAAAAAAAACTGGATCATTTATTTGGATTGAAAACTGTCGCTAGAAGATTAAAAAGTGTCTGTTTACGATTTGCCATGATTGAAATACGTTGTGATAAAGCAGTGATGGTAAAGGCTTGCACTGTCTTTTGGAAACTGCTGAATAAAATGATTTACTTGTTGTGCTTTCAATGTTTACTACTATGGTGCCGACTGACACCCTAGTACCAAAAATTGAAAGCACCAACAGTGAAAGTACGTTAAAACCTTATGTAATATCATTAATTTTCTCAATGGTAAAGTGTTTAGAATCAATGACGTATGTTTATATGACTAGCAACGTCGCTAGATCTTCTGCGACAGTTTGTGTAGGAAAACCAATTGCTCTGCAGCATGTAGTCTGAACCCTCATCAGCACCTCTTAATCTTCTCACATTTTGCAACTAGCTTCTCCATTTATATTCAAATTTACATTTGATTGGTCGATTTCCATTGGTGTTCATATACCCTATTCTCTCCTTTTGCATTACTTGTTCATGTCCTGTATTATTATTACCTATTTTACCATTAAAGTATTTGATTATTATTTTCGTATCTCTTCTATATTTATTGTCAATCTTCTTATACGTTGTTTGAAGTTTATAAAATTCTTCTTTCTTATCTTTGTCATTTTTATTTGTAGGAGCATAATATACATTTATTACTATAATGTTGCAGTATCTTGCATTTGGTCTCGCACAAATAATTATTTTTGATACTGGCTCACATTCTATTAGAGCCTTTCTTATTATTTTTTAATTATGGGTTTTTTTAGGTGACCAAGCTGTTTTTTTAATTTTGGCGTAACCAGCGTGTATCATTCACTCCCGTTGCTTTATAGTCCCACCGCAATTTTGTTACTGCAATTTAGCGTCGATCTATTAAAAATATTTTTATTCATTCTAATATTTAATTGTCTGATTGCCTTTCACAAGGCAATATTAAGGAGGAGATACGCCAGCTGTCTTCCTGTCTTAGACCATTATTACTGTCAAAGCACGTAAAGTTTCCTCCTTCAATTCTAACGCAAGAGCTTACGTTTTGCATTATTATTTGGGTCAACTTAACTAACTTAGGTAAGATCCCAAAGTCTATCATTGCATTATATAATGTAGTTCTTTCGCACACTGTCATTAGCTGCTTTGAAGTCGACGAAGGATGGTGTATATCTATGTTATATTCTAGTGAGTTTTCTAGAATCTGCCTATGTGCTTGAATTTAATGTGTAGTTTACTTTTCAGCAGTAAATCCGCATTTATATCGACCAACATATTCCTTTGTAAAAAGTTTTTCAAACAATACATTGCCGAAGATTTTATACGCAGCTGCTAACAGAGTAATACTTCTATAGCTCTTACACTCCACTTGATCACCCTTTTTATGCAACGGACATATTATTCTCTTAAGTCACTAAAATTACCACTCCCTGGTACCAATTTATTCTGCCATATAAGTACTAGTAGTATACATTTCCGAGATTTCATCGATTCCTGGGGCTTTATTGTCTTTGAGTTGTAGGATGGCATTTGACACTTCTTCTCTTACTGGGTCTTCACTGTGTAGTGTAGTTGAAGTTGTAGATTTTGTTAATTGTCTATGCTGTAACCTCTTTAATATCGTTTATATTTAGATGTTCGCTGACATGTTGTGCCCATCTGTTAAGAACTGAGTTTTTATCATGTAGAATTTCACTGTCAGTGTCTTTATAAATTATTAATCATGGTTTAAATTCTTGACGGCTATTATTTAAGGATTTGTAGTATTTTCTCCTTTCATTTAAATAATCTACAAATATACATTTGGTTAATATTATAAACGTAATTTTCTATTTATTTTTGAGATTAAAAAAAAACCTAACAAATTGTTAGAATGTCTATTGTCCGTCTCTGACATGAGGTAAAAGGAAAAAGGTTCCCCATACCGTTAGAAAGTTGTTTGCAAAGGGAAAGTTTTCCGTAAGACTGTAGGCTATTTGTAATATCTCCTGGTCTAAAATTTGATTTTACTATTTGCAGTCAAGTTTAGCAGTAAAATCTAAAGTGTATTTTTTTACTTCTAACCCGCAAAATTGAGACATTTTGCTAGTAACTTAGTTATTTGTTATATATTTATGAGATTACAAAATTTGCGGGCTTTTATAAAATATGTAAATTATTAAAAGTAACGTGTAAGTAAAACATATAAAAGATGTCAATGAAAAAAAAATCTGAGAAAGAAAATATATACTTAACTACTAATTATTATTACTAAATATTGTTTTTGATTAAGATTGATATTAAGGAAAATTTTTTCTTTTAATAAATAATATTACATTAATTAGAATTTTGATTTAATTAGAATTATATTTGCAAGGAAATATAAGATCTGAATAAAAAGTATGATATCTTTGATAAAGGAGATATTATTACTATATGAAGGAAATATTGTATCAACTGGACCAATTACATCCAGAAGCACATCCAACATTACGAGAATAAATCATCTTTACCGAGAACAAGAAAGAGGGCAAAACTACCGGAACCCATCGAATTATTAAAACTCATTGATGAAGATGTTATTGATGTAATGGTTAAACTCTTTAATCTAATATGTCATACTGCCACAATCCCCAGACAATGGCTACAATTGTCCTTTTTGGCAATATTCAAAAAGTCAAGTGTAATATCCTGCTTAGATCACAAAACAATAGCTTTAATGAGTCACATACCTGAAACATTTCGAAAATAATGCACAGCAGAATTGTTAAAACTCTTGAATATGAAATTAGTGACACACAATTTGGCTTTGGTAATGGTATGGACACAAGAGATGCTTTGTTCGGCTTGAATGTCCTGACCCAGAGATGCATGGATATAAATCAGGACATGTACTTATGTTTTGTAGATTTTGAAAGGGCATTTGATAAGGTTTAAAATAAAAAGCTTGTACATCTAGGAGATAGATCTAGAAGATATATATCTAGGCCAAATAACTAAATTAAATAAAGAAAATCAGACAAAAGAAATAAAGAGAAGAATAAAATTGGCCTGGGCATCATTCGGAAAACTGTCTTATATTCTAAAGAATTCAAAATACCTAAACCTAAACGAGAGTCTTCAATCAATATTATACTCCCTGTCCTCACATATGGCTCTCAGACATGGACGTTTACAAAGAAAAATATGGAAAAAATAGCAAAGACAGAAAGATCCATGGAAAGACAAATTCTGAACATTAAACTATCAGACAGAAAAAAAACGAATGGATCCGTAATAAAACAAAAGTGACAGATGTCTCAACCCAAGTAGCAAAGCTTAAATGAAAGTTCGCTGGACACACCCTAAGGCAGAAAGATGAAAGATGGACTAAGACAATTATACATTGGAGACCATGGAATCACAAACGAAAAAGGGGAAGGCCACACATGCGATGGTCAGATGACCTGAAGAAACACGCCGGGTCAAAATGGATGCAAATTGTCCAAGATAGAGAGGCATGGAAGAAGGAGGGGAGGCCTATATCCAAGGATGGATGTTTAGGACTGTATAGATAGATAGATAGATTGAAATAGCACGTGCATCATTCGTTAAACTTTTTTAAAGTTTGTTGTCGGAATGTAAGGTTAGGACTACGCCTAAGAATGCTTCGATGTTACGTATTTACTATTTTTTTATGACTTGGAAGCATGGACATTAAAACAAGTGCATCTAAATATGTTGAGCGCCTTCAAATTTTTTGTGTTACAGAAGAATCGTGAGAATATCAGAGACTTAAAGAATGTCAAACGCAGAAGTTACTAGAAGAATAGAAATGAAGGTGAAATAATCTTGACTGTCAAAAAAAGAAAACCTTATACTTAGGTTATGTTATGACAGGCAAAGATACTCATTATTGCAGGTTATTATGCAAGGCAAAATTTGAGGAAAGCGAAATTTGGGAAGACGAAGAATATCGTGGCTTAAAAACTTAAGGGAATGGTTTGAATATAGCAGTGCAAAACTATTAAGAGCAACAATCAACAGGTTCGCATAGCCTTGATGATTTTCAACCTTTGACAGAAGATGAAACTTAAAGAAGATTAAATTAATTATTGGTCTTTTTTATATATCCAATATCAAATAATAAAATTACTAAATATGCCAATATAAAATTATTCAGAGATGCTAATATTATTAGAAAGAAATTTGCTTTAAAATTAGCTTTTAAAAACTGGTTGCCTTATACGAAAATTGTGAGGCGAATATGCGAGGAACTTGGTTTAAGTTTGAGAACGGCCTTTAAACTCAAGGAGTTCTATTTGGAAAGGAAATTCTTGGGCAGTGATGCAGAGATATTAGCTAGGGTGCGTATGTTTGCTTTTAAGATTAGTCAAAAGCTTGGGAATGTGTTGTCATTATTAAATTAATTAGGATTAAGCTTGTAGAGATAATAATTAAAATGGGTTGCTATAAAATTTAATATTACGTCTATATTAGTTTTTATACATTGAGAAACAATAACACCAGTTGTAGCTGTCATTGTTAGTCCTACTTGCTAAAGGTTATTTATCTATAATACGTGCTCTATGCTGATAGTAGTAAAATTATATAAAGTTTGTAATTGAAGTGTGTGAAGCTATTAACAAAACTTTTGCAGATTTCTCTACTGGTAAGAGTAACCTTGTATCAAAAAATTTGTCTGAATTTGTATGGCTTTATTTGTCATATAAAACTATAGTTGAGAATCAAATTTGTAGGCAGTAAATTTTCCGAACTGTGAATACAATAAAGCGATAACATCGTTGCCAGTTTGTGATGAAAGATATTCTAGCAATTTATAATTTAACCATTTACATGCAGCAAACTTTTCATATTAATGATCGTTTTGTATTTGTTAAAGTATCTAATAAAATGTATTTAATAACATCAATATTTATGTACAATATTATATTAATATACAATACTTATATATAGAAAACATCTAAAGTACGATATTATTCTTTGTAAAAGTCATACATGACAACATCGTATTCTAGGACTGGTAGAAAGGAATAGTAGATCAACGTTGTCATAATATACAGGGAGATAAATTGTTTATTGATTTCCTAGCTTAGCATTCAGTAGCGTATTATTCACACTGTTGCAGTGAAGTTTTAAAATTAATCTTAATATAATATGATATGAGACTTCTTCTGTCTCTTCTATCTACTTCTTATCACAAAAAAACACTTCTCAAAAAATTACTTTCAAATTTCATAACTTTGTACAAAACATACGAGACAAAGAAACTTTCTATGACATTTAATGACAAACTATAACTTTTTTAATGCCTTTTTTTACAAAAATTAATTATCGAAAAGGCAGGTAGAGAGATTGACCCTGCTGTTATTCAATGAAAGGTTTATTTTCATTAGAATTACTTATATTTTAAATATACTAATTTACATAATTAGAAAAATCCAACTCTGAACTTGCAAATTACATGAAGTGACTTTTTAATTTTAGTGAACATACAACCACTCACACGTATATATTATAATTAAATAAAATAAATCAAATCGAATATACCTCATGAGTTGAATGAAATGAAGTATTCATTTTTAAGAGCAAAGTATATTGGTGTAAAACGTATTTTAGTTTGAAAACTAGGTTAACAAAATAAACTTAACTTTACTTCCAAAATGAATCTTGATAAAATGGTACGACCTCCACAGGAATTCAAAATATTAATCATCGTATGAAGACGACTTGTTGGCTGACGAAGAGCTATCGCGATCACTATTATTTACATTGATAATTAATGGTTCAACCGAAATGTCCACTCTGTGTACAAGTTCCACATTCTATCTTCTTCTTTATAGTGTGTTTTATATAATTTTTCCAAGATTCAGGTGTGACATTTTGTATGGCAGTGGCCAACAAGCACTTCACCTCCTCCATTTTAAAACTCAAGCTTTCTCTTACCCCTTGGTTTTTTATTTGAACCCATATTATAAGCTCGATAGGGTTCAGCTCACATGATAAGGAGGGAGGCGATGTACAAATAATTATTTGTGGCACGAGCATTTCATAGACTGCTTATTTCTTGAAAACGGGTATATATATCCTCGCGAGGTTGAATAATTGTCCTTTCAACATGTTGTCATCCAATGGTATATTTTTTTGAGAGAGCCAGTTGATTATTTCACTTTTTTCGCCAGGCAGTCGTTAGTGATCGCTCCAACCGTCGACTGTGGTATGACGCATTGTCTATAACAACAACAGAATTTGCTTCAAGGTTTGATAGAATATTTGACAACCAACCTTCGAATCTTTAAGCGTCCATTTCCTCATGGCAATCGTTGGTTGTCTTGAATTTAAATAGTAATAAGCCGTTTTTCAAAAAACCGGAATCACTGCCTATAGACAGTATGACCTTGATTTAGCCAAGTTTCATCTAAATAGTATACTTTTCGTCCTTCACGACAATGCTCTCGTATTTGGATTTCGTTACGAAAAAAGAAAGCATGGCATTTCCTTAGAATAGCATATTTGGTATGATTTTCAAGCTGAATGCGTTTTCTACCTCTGATTTTAATGATTTCAACAGGTCCATCCTCCAATTTGCCTTCACTTTGTTTAATATATTGTTTACAATTCTGTATACACTTCTCGTCGATACTTAGTCAAATCACTACACAGGGTAACTACATCGTTTAACCAACATTACTTTTATTCATAGAGAAGACCTTCAATAGCGATGAACCGTCACTACTACTTCCAAGAATTAACTGCCTAGATTTCTGGATTCTTACTATAATTCTGTTGTTGTGAGTAAAATTTTTTTTTTTAATTTCTTTCGGATATTTAGGACTTCTTAGAACACTTGTCTACGCTGTGACTCAGTGAACATATATTTTGTTCTTTCAATTCCTCTTATCGTCGCCAAGTAATAAACCATCTTAGAGTTGTTTATTTATTTCGTAGCGCCGTATTTTTTCTCGATAATTCTTTGATTTAAACCGCCCGATATTGCGTTTTTCAAATTAATAAATTACGTCTTAATTTCTGTTGTGTTTTGTTATTTCAAGTTATGTGAACGAATTTTAATTTCATCACTCTCGTTCGAGCCGCGATCAAGAGCGGTTCAGCGTTATATCCAAATTCACGTCAAATTTGAAAAGTTTTCTATTTTTGCCCTTTTTTATGGAAGATTAGTGGTTCTGCAGTTAATTGTACCATACGTGTTACGTTACATGCAGTTGTTCCAGTTTTGTAAAAATGTACGGCTGATTTGTTTATTCCTTACCTATGTTTGTCCCCGGCTGATCAACGTCCCAGATCATTAAAGCAGTATTTTTTTTGTTTGTGTTCGGAGATTTCCCATCCAGTCCTACCCACAGAAATTTAAATGGATTCCAAGTTCCCAGACCCCAGGCATTATGCTAGTGAAATTTAGTGAAATGTAAGGTAACTGTTTTTGTGTTTTTATATTTTAACGTAAAGACAGACATTTTTTTAATTAATATTTTGCTTTCGTTTATAATATGAGAATTTTTGATAATTAATATTGTAAATTTTGAGGTTAGACTTTAACCTGTCGATTTATTTTTGTTCAGTTTTTTTTTAATTGAATATATAAACTTATGGCATGCTCGTGTTTATTATTTTTGATATTCATTTGTTTTGTTTAAAAAAAAGTATTAAACTCTTGTGCAGTGAACAACAATTTTGAAAAATTTTGTAGCAATTCTTCATTGTAAAAAGATAGGACACTTGTAAGTTTTTCTCTGTATTTTTGTAATTTGTGACTAATAATACAGTTGTTTATATTGTCTATTTTGTGTAACTGTTTGTGGTAAGACACAATAAAAGTTAAATTTTGTTTTTCTTAACATTTTGTTTATTCTTTTTTAACTAACCCTTTTTGAGTTTCCATTTGAAAAAGATATGTTTTTATGTTTAATAATTAATTTCGATAGTTACAACTAGCTGTTGTAATAGTTATAATTAGGCACCTCGAAGTGGCGCCCCGTTTAAATTACTAGAGGTGTTTCCTGTTTCGTTTTGTTTTTTATTTGTCCCAAGAGATACATGACCCTTTGTTTCATTTTTCTGTAGTTGCCAACCCTCTTTGTCATTTACTTATCCACGGCCCCAGCTCTCCTAACAAATCCTGAGTGCCGTTCTCATATGTTTCTATTATTTTGCTTGCCCTATCCCCAATAGTTTCTGCCCCCAACTTTCAGCTCCCTTAGTACTACCCCATGTGGTAGGTAAAATATTATCATTACAAGTTTATTAGTATAAACTCAAGATTTTGTTTGATTTTTGTAGTAAAAGAATTTCTAAAAGAATTTTTATAAAAATAAAAAAATTCAGTAATTTTTACAATATTTGTGTACAGATGTCTACTTGTTCTGACATTCGTTCATTTTAATTTAATAATTGTTTAATCACCAAAAACCATAAAAATATGTAATCAACTTACCTCCACTAACATCCCTCTTTCTTCTTAGACGATGATTAACTCTTCCTCCATTAACGAACTCGACGAAATCATATTGCGTAACACTCGGAGCCACATTTCTTCTACCGTAAACAGCGAAATTCGCGCCCCACGGCAGAGTAAAATTAAAATTGATAAACGCGGGTTGTTTATTTCTGAATTCGCTGTTCCAAAATTGATAGGGCGGAATAGTTGCCGAATGCAAAGTATCCAACTCGGTTTGCTCGAGTAACGGTAATGGAGGCCATTGTGTTTGTGGCTGCTGCTGTTGCTGTTGTTGTTGCTGCTGTTGCGACGGTTGCTGGTGTTGGATGGCTATGAGCTGTGGTGGCGCTTGCCGAATGTTCGGCTGTACTGGTCGGCAGCGATTCTGCAATAAATAAATTTACTTAGTAATCAATTAGGGAATAACAGAAACATGGGAACATTACGGAAATGTGTACTATGTAGGTTAGACCTTATGATAGTATGTAACATGTAATTACAATTAAGTAATTAGAATTTAAACAAATTTTGTTTTAAATTAATTAAATAACAGGCTTTTAAATAACTGATATTAATCAGCTGCTTTATTATTAAACAATGATAAAGAAAAATCAATTTATTTAATTATTCAGCCAAATTTTGCAGTTTAGAGAGTAATGTTTTATTAATTTCTAAAACTAGTCAAACAATTATTATCTCCTTCGAGAATATATTATTCAATATGTTGACCTATATATATATATATATATTATATATATTATCTATATACTTATATATATATTTGAAAGAAGTCAAAGAAGATATAAGAAAAATGGAACAGAAATTGGAAGAGAATTATAAAAAATTAGAAAAGAAAATAGAAGATAATAATAATAAAATTGTAAAACAAATAGAAAAACAAATAGATAAAAAACTTGAAGCTGCAGAGAAATAAGTAGCAAATGAAAATAAAAAATATAAGGCATAGAACTATAAGAAAAGGATAGAAAATGAGAGAACAGAAGTAATTAGGATTATTCAAGATAATATGATTAGAGTATAGAACAGAAAATAAGTTGCAGAAAATGTAACTTAGAAGTCAAAATGAACGAAGACAGGAGAAACCAGAAGAAAAATTGGAACGATATGCAAAAAAATATCCAAATAAATAGTAATCAAATATGAAATGTGAAACAGAGAATAGATGATATTTCACAAATGAGAGACAGGGAGACCTTACTTTAAATTTAACCAAATGACCACTGGGATTAAATTCTATGGTATATCAAAAATTTGCATCCTAGAGTATACATAAATAGTTTAAAAACTATAAATTAAGATTAGTGAATAATATTAATGATATTAAAGATTATATTAGAATGACATTAAGTCATAACTTGGTTTGCCACTGTTGAGAAATGATTTGGACAATTTTTCAAACATTTTGAAATATAAATTTTTAAATTATTATTGGGGTGAATTAGAGCCTAAATGGTCAGTTAAATTGTACATGTAGACCAGAGAAAGTCTCTAGAAACGTCAATAGGACTATTTGCATAGTCCATCACATAGACAATAAACCATTCCATTTATTCCGATAGTTCTGATAGAAAAAATAGAACGAGTCGAACCTTATTCATTGCTAGATTATTCTGGAACCAGAAAAAATGATATAAATACACATGTAATTTGGAGCTAGGAGTTAGTTAGTTAAAAGAATTCAAGGCATTAAGTTACACCGGATTATTAAGTCAAGTTACAGATTAATATTATAGTATGTTAGAATTGATTCGTAAAGTGAGTTAAGTTACAAGAAGTTACAGTCAATTATTAAGTGAATTAGTTTGAAGAATTTAAGAATTCAAGGATTATTAAGTCAGTTACATGTGATTATTAATTACAAAGAAGAATTAAGAATAATTTATGTGGTTTTGATAAGAGATCATTAGCTAGAAGAAAGCAGTGATTAAGTTAAATGAATTAATTAATCAAATACAGTTGAGATTAATTATTACTACAGTAATATAGTGACTGTATGAAGTTCAATTCATTGAATGTAAGCATTCAATAGTACAACCCCAAGATCCTGTATATTTGAAAGTACATTATATGGAAATTACAAGGATTTAAATTTATATATTTTATATGGTGAGTGCAGATAATTAAGAAGAAACATTTTAAAATGTTGGATAACCAAGGCTGAGTAAGAAGATATCGAGGTGTGATAATAACTTTAATTTTGAAAAAACTTTAGGGGTTCAGTGATAAAAAGTACCAAATTTTGTTAATAATTTTAATAATTGTAAGAATTTCAAATTTTAGATAGATTGTTTTAATTGATATTGCTTATATTAGATAGATTATGTTTGTTTCATAGTAGTTATAATAAAGAATAATTTAAAAAAGTACTTGCAAACTAATTATTTGATGAACCGCGATAAAAACCCTATACTTACATATATCATTTCAAATTTATTCATAGCTCATACAGAAACAACACATCATAACATTTATATAATATCCACAATTTTATAGCATTGTGCACCTTCCGAGTCTTAATTCACGTCTATCAGCCCAGTATCCTGCGTCTCCTGGTCGTAGCTCTCTTTGACATTGCCTTTTGGACACCAAGCCATGCTGTTTTCGGTCTTTCTTGTTTTTGTCGCTCCTGTGGCTGCTTATCAAATATATCAAAATAAAACCTTCGATGTTTTTTTGTCTTATTTGTCATATTTTTTCATTTGTAACGTGCATCATTCTGCATTTACCTGCCGATCTGCGCCAAAAATCTATTTCCGGAACAAGGACTTTTTGCTCTGTTTTCTTAGCGAGTTGCCAGGTTTCGCATTTATACAGCACAACGTTTTAATCTTTATTTGGGCAAGGTGGGTTCAATGGGCCCAAGACGCCAATTTTTTTATCATAATCTCATAAAAAAATTTTATTGAATTTTATGCATCACTGAATTTGCTTAGAAGCATGTTTCCTTTAGCACATTAATGAGTTAATTCAAAATATTCATTATTATTTTTAAAATTATTGCGTCGAAAGAATTTAGTCATGTATACCTAGAGTCTAAAATCATTTGTTACAGAAATTAATCTGGCAGTCAGGTAAATGTTTTTGTGGATTGTCCTAAACGACTTTTATGATATCTGTAAGTCTAATAATAAAGCCTAAACGTGTAACAAACATTGTAAAAACATCTCTTTGACGTGAACATCAAGAGATGCTTTTCGAAAATGATTTTCTCGGGCCACAGGACTATCACCTATAAAGCGTTACATTTTTCCAAACCATGCATTTTGCCTAGTGCAACTACAGATGTGCTTGAGCATAAGCCTTCTTCTTCTTTGAGTGCCTCTCCTATCGGAGATTGGATATCATTATGGCGATTCCTATTTCATTTACTGCTGTTTTGAATAATTCGTTAGTGGTACAGTCAAATTACTCTCTTAAATTTCTCATCCAGAACATTCTTCTATTACCTGATTTCTGCGTCCTTGGATGTTTCCTTAGATTATATTGCATGAACCTGGTTTTACTAGTAAACCTGATATTACTTCTACTTCTCTACCTGCTGTTGTTAATGTGTCTCACGTTGCATCTTACGCTCATCATGATACCCAAGAACCGTCGGCATTTGCTTTTAAAGGTGAATCTATTGAGGAATCCTAATGTAATTGGCACCGAAATCAATGTAAGAAAATTTACCAAGGGTAAAACGCTGGTCAATATCGAGATGCATTAAACAAGAGCCCCTTCCTGAAATATTTTCGCGAAAAAGAAAATAAAGAGAAAGCAAAATACACAAAAACCAATAAAAGAAAAATGGAAAAGAAAAATGGTGAATTTGTTTTGCCTGCCCTATCTCGGTCCCAATAATTTCTGTCCCCAATTTTCTACCCCCCATAGTAACACCCTATGTGGTAGGAAAAATATATTCGTTACAATTTAGCGCCCAACGTGACAGCCATTCGTTAACAATTTAGCGCCCAACGTGGCTGGCACGATTTAGATTTGCGTCAAATTGTATCTTCGTTACAAATGTGCTAGAATTCCGAAAAAATCAAAACAATTCATTTGCGAATTTTGTATGAATTTAAGATGTTTAATTTGAATTATGTTTTCTTCGTAAAAATAATATTTTATAATTTTTTATTTAACACTCATGTTTATTTGTCTGTCATTTTGCAAACGCTAGGCGGTCAAAATAATTTTTTGTTATATTTTGATTTTTTTTAAGAAATCTATTTGCATGAGTGAATTTTTGTTGCTTAGAATAATAAAAGATTGAGCTCACATCATTATAAATTAAAAGAAATGATTTATCTCTATTTATGTCTCAGATGTATGAAAAAAACTAAGTGTGCCATCTTGCCCGCCCTTCCCCTACCCAACAGTCGAATAAAAATGTGTTTGCATTAATCCCTAGAAATGTGTTTCCAATTTACTAATAATAAACGACATAATTGCAGAAGTGGTTTCCGCATACCTGCAGTTATATTCACCCATGGCTAAAAATCAAATTCCTTCATTTCAGATTACCGAAACTATTCGTAGCTCTCCAGTTATAATTAAATTTATCCACAAAGTAGCATTATCGACTACAGCTACATACCGCCGCAACATCGCATCGGCGGCGAAACGGGGAAGGAGGTAAGGAGAGGAAGCCAAGCTATAATTCCTTTTACGCTCGCACGCTCATTACACCCCAATTTTCCACATTATTATGCAATTCATGTTTCTTTTTATGCGGGAAATTTTCAACAACGCTCTAATGGGTAATTCCATTACGTACACAGTATGAAAGGACGTTTTCACAGCCTCCTCTCACTGAGAAAAGAAGAATCTCATAGCAATGCAACTCAACTACGTCCACTTTGCCTAATTTATCTATCCAACTAAATGTAATTCAACTTTTTTTAGGCAGTTTCATCGAAAGAAACACGATAAACACTTCGAGAAATAGTCTAGGGGCTTACGCATTGATTTTTTGATGTGCGAAATGTTGATTTTATTAAACAGAATGTACAATATATAAAACTAATAAAATTTCTGTTCATTAATTTTTTTGTGTGTGGACGTTTATAATTGGCAATTTAATTTTACTTCTTTTTTCTTTTTTTTTCTCCTTGTATCCAAGCATTTTGCCTATCTTTTGAGTATTGGCTCTTATTCTGTTGCAATATGTGATTACATTTATTTATAGGTCCACTTATGCTTTTTCTTACGATTGGTGACGTATATATCTCGAACTACTATAACTTTTATTTTCTGCCATTTTAATCATATTACATCACTATTCCATTCTTACTTTCAAAATTGCACCCATTCATTTATGTTGTTTATTGTCCACGTATTTTCTTCTCCTTTTTTATATAGACTCGCCTAGGAATTCTTAATATTTTTCTAAAGCTATTTTCTTGTGGCATTTTAAACTAATTAATAAGTCACAATTAAAGGTTAAAATATGTTTATTATTTTTTCCGAAGTGAAAATTAAAACGTCAATAAACGTACTTTAGCATTTCATTGTAGCTTATTCCCATTTAAATAGTAATTACTTTAGGAGTTCATTTGGTATTCTGTCCTCTCCTGGTGATTTTCTATTTTCAATCTCCTTAATGCTTCCTTTACCTCTTCCTTCTCAATATTTATTTCTTCGTTTGTCGTTACATCTGGGGTTCATTATCGTCACCTTCAGCAAATAGGTATCGATAATACCCATGTTTCCTTCTGAATGTGTTTTGTTTTTATTAGTTTGTTTATAGTGGTTGTATTCCTGTTGTGTGTGTTCTGTATTGTAAAAGGCTTTCTTCTTTTCTTCACATTTTGTCTTCACTTCCTCTTTAAACCATGGTGTTTTCTTTTTTAATATGTTAGTGTTCGGTACTTTCCTCTCGCCAAGTGATTCTGTTGATGCTTAATTATGTTATATTAAGTTTTTCCCAGCTTTCGTCGATGTTATTGTTGTCTAATATTTCATTTCTAGCGATCTTCCCTGATATTATTTTCCAGTATAAGTATTTCGTGAAAATTGAGACTCGTTGGTGTGATTTTGGTGCCTTTGGTGTATTAGTAAGTCTACACCTTCTTTGTCCCTGTTTTCTTTTGCTCCAAAGTCCACTGTATATTAGTATGGATTCACCTAATTTTGATTGACCTTTTCCTTAATTTTTTTATATAGAGCACAAATGTCTATTTCTCTTTCAGTACTTGGTAATTTCTTGTTCCCTTGAATTGAGTGATCTGATATTCCAAGTAGTGATTTTCATCTGGGTTTGTTGTTGGAATGTTTTTTTGCTTGTCCTTATTTCTTGCCGTAGTCGTCTTTATACTATCACTCTGGTTTTCAGGCTGTACAGTATTACTTTGAGCAGTTTACAATTGGTAGGTTGGTAACCTTGCCAATCACCCTCCACATTTTATCCGGGCTTGGGACCGGCTTTGTAACCGCAGAGCTACTCAATCCACCCCGCAATCACCCCAGACCTATTTCTGATGTCATTATTTTTTTATCAGTGTATCAGTTACTTTCTTGTTTTTATTCGTAGTATTCTCATTTCACTTGTTTTCCGATATTTTTTTGTTATGCCAGTTTCTGGTGTCATTTCAGCGGTGTATGTTATAACAGGCCTAAATACAGATTTATTTATGCACGTTTTCGTGTTTCATAACACATTTTATGTCTTACATTAGCCATATTATAATTAGTCGAGTTACTTTTTTAAATCGAGGAAGCACATGCAGGCTATTTTTTTGTATTCTATAAATTTCTGTTTCTGTATTTACAAAAACCGCATTGTTACAAGCTCTTCTGCTTCTGAATTGTTGTTGTTCATCTGGATAAATTTAGTATTTTAGATAACTACACGTCATACTTATTTACACGTCAGTCCTTGTTTTAGGATTTCCAAAATGAAGCTTAAGAGGTTTATAACTCTTTTAGAATGTGGCCCGATTCTCACGCGTCGGGATTCTAGAACGTATTATGTTCTACTAAAATGCTTTTGTTTTATTATCACATCAAAAATATTGTATGCAGATTTATTTTGATATTTTAAATAAATATAAAGAATGCAAAATAAAACGTTTTAAGACGCACAAAATGGTACACTGCAAATAAGCTATAATATCGTGTTCGCCGCTTAGTAACAAACAGATTTAGGTCTAATAGTTGTCATCGTTTTTTCAAGGGTGGTGACCACTAAAAACTAACTGATTATTTTCTATCCCAATACATTTGTTATCTCCTTAGTTGTTGTTTATATTTTACCCAATCAGAGGCCTTCTTAAGCCCAACAAATCAAACTTTGTCATAAAGTAAATTTATTTTTATTTTCAGTGCCCTATGATATCTCGTTTGTAGCTATACCTTAATTAATAATGAAGATACTGTGTAGTGTACTTTTGGTAGTCGCCTTGTTTTTTTATATCTTAATATATTAGTTATATCCTCCTCTTTATTTACTATGTCGTATGTTAGGGTTAGATCAGTTTTTTATTAAGTACTCAGCCTAGGGTAATGAATGATAATGAAGATGCTGTGTACCTTTTTGGTAGTCTTGTTTGTTATTTCTATTTTAATATATTTTTATATACTCTCCCCTTTCATTTGCGATGTCGCATGTTAGGATTTAATTAGTTGTTTATTTTGAATTCAGGCAGAGGAATTCTTCAATTTAATTTATCAAATTTACCTTTTAGTGTGTCTATCACTATCCATAATGTCATGTGATATCTCGTATGTTACTATACGTTTATTATTAACGAAGATAAGGTGTAGTGCCCTTTTGATAGTGGCCTGGTTATTTTTTAAATCTTACTATAATCCTTATCCCTCTTCTTTCATTTAATGCATTACACACTCCAATCAGACCAATAAGAACGGATATAGGATGTAATGGCTGCACTGGGGTTTTCGTTACGAACAGAGATAGACAGGCAGAATAAGTAAATTAAAGTATTGTTACTTTCATATGGCCAGTAATCACGAAGTAAAGGTACACGCTCTTTTGTAGTAGCCTTGTTCGTTTTTGCATCTTAATATAATAGTTATTCCTTCCCCTTTCATTTAAAGCATCACACGCTCTAATCGAATCAATAACAACACAGATATGATGTAATACCGATTCATTACGAATACACAGTCAATACAAACAATAAATTATATTTACTTAATAGTACACTAAAAATAAGCATCGTGTCTGAAGATATTTAATTAATATATATGCATAAAACACTCATTTTTAATTTATAGCCAATACATTTAAACCACTATCTCCAAATGATAATCAATTTTTTCATTATTTTAAATATTTAATATTTATTTAATTTAGATAGGAATTCTAACAATTTTATTAAAAGAATTTGTCCATTGGTCAGCTATTTTTTAGTAGTGCAATTTTTTGTAAACAGCATGTTACTTAAAGGTAAGTAATATAAAATTACAATAAAGTGCATGTGAATACATAATTAAGATAAAAAAATACCAAAGAAAGTCCAGGTATTGAAAAAATAAAATATACGAAAAGAAAGGAAACAGTGCCTCAATTAACAAATTGAGTTTTTTAATCAATTAATAATATGATACACGTACGAAAATGTACAACAAAACAATGTTATGTAGTATGTAAGAGTGATACACGATCTAAATCATTTAAAGACAATACAATTCGACGGTTAAATACCAAAACCTCGTAAGTCAAAATCTACAACCTCTGAGGAAAGCGAAATAACTTTGCTGCATAGCACATGTTTTTCTTTATCTTTTTCCTTTCAAGAAAAAACGTGTAACTCAGCAGCGAAGTTTCTTCGCTCGACTCAAAAGTTGTAGATTTAGACTTAGGAGGTTTTGGTATTTAACCGTAAACATACTATTTTATAAATTTCACAAAAAATTTCTTTTTATTTTCTTCTTATGGTGCCCTATCCAATAAGTGGAGGTTGGCGATAATTCTGGCATACTCCTCTCGATTTTGTGTGGCTCTAAAGAGTGTATGGGCATCGAGGTTTGTCCAATTATTTGTCCCTTATGTTTTTAAACCATAAGTATTTCTTTCTTCCGATGCCCCAATTTCCTTGCATCTTTATCCTTACCTTCCCTTTCATAATAAGCTTAAAGAACTGGTACTTGGAATTTCCAAATATATGACCCAGATCAGCAGTTTTTTTTATTTTTATTATTGGCAGCAATTCTCGTTGTCTGCCAATTCGATTTATTACTTCGATATTTGTTGTGTGATCTGTCCAAGGGATTTTAAGTAGTCTTCTAAATATCCACATTTTAAAGGCCACCAATTGGTTTATCACATTGGCCTAATGGTCAAGGTTTCTACACCATATAGCAGTATGAAGTAAATGTAATATTTTACAAAGCGATATCGAAGCGTCAAGTTAATGCTGCTGTTACTTAGCAAGGTTCTCATATTAGTAAATGCTGTTCTGGCTTGCTCAATCCTGCTACGTATCTCTATGTCTGGGTCTAGATCTTCAGTTATCCAACTATTGAGATATCTGAACTTGGGGACTTTTTTAATGTTCTTATTGTTTACTCTTATTTAATTGCATATTTCGTGTTCTACTAACCACCATTACATTCATTTTGTCTATATAAATCTTCAAGCCCAGTCGTTCTCCTTCAGTGTTTATTCTATCTATTAGCCATTATAGCGCTTCTTGGCTATCAGCTATTATAACTGTATTATCAGCATAGCGAAGATTATTAAGGTCTGTCCGTTGATTTTAACTTAATTTTTAGTGTCACTTAAGGCTCATAAAGCTTATTTTTTTATATAAACAACGTTATTTCTTTATTAACTAAAAAAAATTTTGATTTAATAAATATTTCTTTATAACAAGCCAGTGACATATGAAGTATAATATATATATTAATATACAAGGAGTCCAGAAACTCTTCTGACAAACAAAGACCGGAGATTCCTCAGATAATTTTAAGACAATTTAACACAATTCACCTAGTCCGAGCTTTTTTTTTCTTAGTACCGATCATAGACGTCCGTTTTGGGTTAATCAACGGTTATTTTAACGCATAACTTTTTTGCTTTTATCTTTTAAGCATTCCTCCTCTTAAGTCTTTAGGATACACCGTTTGTTCAGAAAAATGTTTCGAAATTTTTTTTTTAGTTATGAAAGTTATCAACTGTCAACAGAAGTATAACCTACCTTTATTCATTGTCAAATTGTGGTCGGTCTGCGAAGTTTATCTTTTAGTTTTTTTTACTTTGTGGCATTTAAATATAACAATTTCAATTCAACAAAAATGGTTTTTACTAATGAGAACTAAGGTGTAAACACTCAAGCAGCACAACGTAGATATCCTTAAAAATTTTCCAATAGTGATCCCACAAACCTAATATTTACAGCTCTTTTTCAACGATTAAGAGAAATAGGTTCAGTGGTCCCAAAAAAATAACGAAAAACGACGACATGAATATGTATCAGCAGCACATGAAGATGTTATTTTATTGAAAGTTGAGGAAAATCCAGAAATTAGCGTTCGAATACTATCTGCCATGCATCCCACAATTTTAAAATCTTCCGTAGGAAACATCTTACGCAATAATTTTTGATACAGAATCAACCTGTTGGTCGACATTAGGAAATATATTTCCCAATTATTTAGGAAATTTAGGATTTGGTCATTCCAACCAAAATAACCGAAATATATCGTCAAAGACCTCAGGTTCAAATCGAAAAAGCTCATGTGAATATCAAGCCCAAAAAACCATCTAACATCTTATTGGGAATTGTCAGAAGCAACTCGCTATGAAATATTCTTCATCAATAACTAGCAATTATGCTGATACGTCTTTCAATCAACTATTTCCCCTATTATCAATACATACTTAACAGTAGTCTTAAAACTACAATTACTATAAACTATGTCACACGCTAGCCAGTGGCACATAGTTAACCGGATCTCATATCAGTTGTTATAGAATTAACTAAAAACATTAATTAAAGTATGAATACCTAACAACAATAAAAGAAAAGACAGTTAAGATTTCATTTCACATATAGTGCCTCTGTATTATCGCTTATACATATTTCATCCTACCAGGATTCATTAGAGCGACTGGTACAGGAGCTCTAAAAATGAAATCAAGTCTTTCCCGTCAAAATAACCAATAATAAAATGGATTTTAATATTGACGCTATAGCGACATCTGAGAATAAAACCACAAAGTGGAAATCCAAAGAATTCTTGGTTGGCGAAACCAAACTTCATATTTATGCTTTAATCTGTGATTTCTTTAAATTGGAAGGTAAAATAAATGACAAATAAGATAAAAAGATAGATAAGGGGTATCAAAAAATTGCATTTGACAACGTATATCCTCATTTAAGCAAAAATCTTTGGTGAACTGGGTTTCTTGTACTCTGGTTAAGAGTAAACAGAAATAAAAAAAAAACGACAATAATAACAATAATCTGCGTGTTAAATACAAGGAGAATTATGATATCGTCAAGGACATGATACAAATAGGAAGAAAATAAAGAGAATATTTAAATATTGGTTGTTACTCTTCATACCTGTCGATTTGCCAAACCCTATAGCTACGACAAAGATAAGAAGTGGGTGATTCTATAGAGAAAATAGCACCACTGAAGTGGAACTGGGCAAATCACGTGGCTCAAATGATATATAATAGATAGACAAAAGCGGATATTGGAATGAAGACCAAGAGGTGATGCCTACCGAAGGAGAGGTCGTTTAGCAACATTAACGATATATTATAAAGTATGGCCATAGGAATGATTCCGGAGGTACAACATCGGAACAGATAGAAAATTAAGAGTCAGATTTATGTTCAGCAGTGAACAAGCAAAATATTAAATGAGGGATTAGTCTCCTTGCTGCTGGTGTAATTTTAAAGAATCTCTTATGGAAAATCAAATTGATTATAAAGCGGAGTCTTAGTAAACATCTCTGAAAAACCATGAAAACCATGAAAACATCCAAATGAGTACATAAGATAATGTTTACCCGTAACGTCAGGGTACCTAGGGCTACTAACGGAAAGAACCTCACAATAGCTCAATACTTTTGATACTTAGGTATCTGGGTTAAGTGAGTTTACCCTTAAGAGGAAGTGGGAGCCATATGGCTGAAATCTAGATAATAATAATATTAATATTATGATGAAAGTTTATTTCAATTTTTAAAATATAAACTAAAAAAAAAATACAAACTTTTCAAAGAAAAGTCGCCCCGACTAAAGGTATTTGTAAGTTTTTTCAACAGGCGAACCGAAAGAAAGAGATAGAAGTTTGAACTTCGGAAGAAAAGCACTCGGGGCTTTATGGAGATGAGAGGGTAATTATTGTATGTCATTGTCAGTAGTTAACGAGTTAACGGCGAACTCTTTACATTAACTAACTTTCCGTGATTTAAACAGGTAGAAGTTCCTGTTCAAACTGTGAAATTGAGAAAATTAAAGTAGTGGATGTTCTATTCTGTTTTCAAAATTGGATGTTTCGTTAATTGCTTTCAAGACATGCAGTATTGTTGGGAAGGGTATTTTACTTCAGTATCGGTATAAGCTTATAATATTTTTAATGAAATGTAAATAATTTTATTATATAAACATCATTTAACAAAAGATGCAATAAATTGTATTTTTATTATTTGAATTTTCTAACCAACAAATATTAAAAACTGGAATTACATTAAATATATATATATATATATATATATATAATATATTATATTATATATATAATATATATATATATATATAATATATAATATATATATATATATATATACAGTATAGGTAAAATTTTAAGGTCGGTATGGTAAAATTTAACAGGATATCTAACGCAGATATAAAAATCATATTTTCAAACGAATTAGACAAAGATAACAATCATATTTCCCCTTCGTCTTCCCCTCCTAAAACCTTTTAACTTCATTGGCCATTGCCCATTTACGTGAGACGATTTAGTTCCGATCAGATATTCTCTGGTTCCGATCCTAATATACCTAAAAAACTAGAGGTGGGTCTTCTCGTTTTTTTTATTTTTATCGGAAACCGTTTTTTCGTAAACTGTAACTAGTTGATTGTTTACCAGTATTCAAATTAGCAGAGTACACAAACATATTAGCTATTATCGTTTATGTGTATAAAGTATTGAAATAAAAGAACCTAACGAAGGATATATTTATTGTAACTTGAAAAATAATTTAATAATAATACAAATGGTACTTAAATAGTTACATTTACATTACACATTATTAAATCGCGAATCGTCTAAGTTGGACATTATAAAACATAAGTTTTTCCACTTTTCTTGTTAATCGCGTTCTTCTTTTATTTATAATTATACCAGATGCTAAACATGTGTTCACAAGGAAAGATTTTGTTACAATACTAACACCATTTTATGAATATAGTGGTTAAGTTACGATATACATGGCGATGGTTTTTTTCACCACGGTAATGGGACAGTTCCAATCTCCGTTCGAAATTGTTTGTGGGTAATTTATCATCAGACAATTACATGTCGACTTTCTTTTATACCTCTCGATTACAGGTGTATGTTTAGATGAGTCATGTCCAATTAATTCATCAAAAATACACCATGGACTTAAGTCATCTTTATCAGTTTCTTTTTCTTGGACTGATTGATTTTCAAGATTAACTAAACTTTTCGTTTTCATCCATTTTCCATAGTTAAAGAGACCAGCTTTTAAAAAGTTTGCAGGGTGGATTCCTGGATATAAACCGCCAACAAGAAAAACTTTGTCAGGTTCATTACTTCAGGAATGTTATGTCAAAAGTGAGCAAAATTATTAGATCGCAAGTTGTTAAAGAAGTAGAATAATATCTGTATTACTACTGACCTCTGGACATCTGGAGTAACTGAGAGTTACTTCGCATTAACAGGACAATATTTAACCGAAAATTTAGTATTCAAAACTTTTTATTAGGCTGCTGCCATTTTTCTGGAAACCATAATCCAGAAAACAGCGATTACTGAAATTATTAAATTAGTCGGGTCTAAAACGAAAAGTAAATTTTGCAGTAACTGATAATTCCTAAAATATGGTCAAAGCTATTAAATATGTTTTGTTTTATGAATGAATTGTGATTTATGATGATTGATTAAATTTATTGGTGGGGACGCACTTAAATGCTGTCGTGTACAAATAGATAAATAATAAAAAGTCCTTTTTTCGACAATTCTGCAAAAAACACATTTCAAAAAAAGTACCTTATCTTCAGAAAGGTGTTAAAGTATTAATTACAACAGAACACAGTTCCCAAACGGCCAATCCAAGACGTGGAAACTAGAAGAACTTCACCTATTACATGTTAAAAAGAATGACCGAGTTAGAAGATGGCAACCCGTTCACATTGGTATTAAATAATACAGACTTAGACTTAAAACCTAATCTAAATAAAGAAACACTGGATTATTTTGTTCTCAAACTTTCCCAAATTTTTACGGCCGTTTAAAGAAATAACAAGTACAATGAGTGACCAAAAATACTTGAATGCTAGTTCAGTGATTGTTATGGTACGCTGCCTGCAAGAATCTTGCAATAAAATTTTAGCAAACGGCATACTTACATCCATAGTATATGACATAGTAACAATTACTAATATCGGGTTTAGCAAAAAGATTTAGAGGGATAGAACAGAGTGGCACATTGTCATTATGTACATTTATGGATTCACGATTTAAAGTTGCAGAACAAAACAAAAAGTTAAAGAAGCTGGTTACTTCTATAATTAACGAACAAGAAGATTGTACTATTGAAAATCAACCAGTACAAGAAAAAGAAACCAATAAATATGACTTAAGTCCATGGTGTATTTTTGATCAATTAATTGGAGATGACTCATCTACACGTACACCTGCATGGAGAGTCCATTACAACGGTGGAAAAACCATCGCCATGTATATCCTTAACTTAACCACTATATTCATAAAGTATTGTAAATTGTGAACACATGTTCAAAATCTGGTTTAATTTTAAATAAAAAAAGAATACGGTTAACAAAGAAGTAAAGTAGAAAAACTTATGTTTTTATGTCAATTTTAGACTATTACGCGATTTAATAATAACGTGTAATGTAAATGTAAGTCCGATTTACTATTGTATTGTTTAGTTTAAGAACAGAAATATTTAAAACAGAATATTTAAAAATTGGAGGAAATACACAGATCTGAGGCTTGAAAACGCAGTCCATAAAAAGGCTGCAACCAGTGTAAATATCTAGGAAGCATCATATCAGCAGATGGCAGAGTTAAGATAGATGTACAAAACCGAATAACCCAAGGGAAAAAAATGCATCCGAATACTGAATTCATTACTGTGGTCTAATAAAATAAAGATGCATACCAAACTTCGCGTATACAGAGCAATTGTAGAACCAATTACCACATATTGTGCCGAATGTTGGACGATGACAAAGAATGAACGAGATAAAGTAGACGTTGTGGAAATGGATTATCTTAGAAGGTCATGTCGAGTATCGAGAATGGAAAGAATCAGGAATGAGGAAATACGAAACCGTACAGGAAATTAGAGATACTCTTTCAGATAGAATACAAGAAAGGCAATTACAATGGTATGGTCACGTGATGAGAATGGAGGAGGAGCGGTGGCCAAAGAAAGCCTTAATGTATGTTCCGCCAGAAAGAAGGAAAAGGGGAAGACACCACCAAATTCCTGGAGAAGAGAAATTACAAAAACAATGCAATCTAGAGGCTTAGAAGAGGGAGATTGGGGAGATAGGAAAAGATGGAGGCTGATATGCGAAGAAGCGGCAAACGCCGTAGGACCCCCGTTATATGATGATGATGATTGTTTTAGTTTATTTTTCAAGTTATAATAAATATATCATTAGGTAGTTTCTTTCACTTCAAAAGATATAACACATAAACGATAATAGCCGTTATGTTTATTTATGTAGGTACTATCTTACTTTGAAACTACTTTTAAAACAATCATAGTTACTTGTTTAATGAAAATTAAAATTTTTAAATGCTTTTTAGCATTCAAAAAAATTTAAATTTTTTTGGAATCCTGAGAAAACTAACAAATCTTTTGAAAAATTTAAATGCAGAATGAAAGATTACATTATTACCTGAGGGCCGAAGGTCCCTTAGAATAAACAAAAAGTTTTTTTAATGAGAATATTTGAAATTAAAAATCACACTAAATTTTGTTTCTTTTTTTTCATCCCATAACTTATTAAAATAAACATTATAGAAGTTTTCAGGGACTTTCAGCTCTCGGTAATAATGTATTGTTTCATTCTGCGTTTAATTTTTTCAAAAATATTTATTAGTTTTCTCAGGATTCGAAAAAAATGAATGCATTAAAAAACTTCCGAAATTTTGCTCCTAACGCTGTTAACGATAAACTACACGACCCACCTCTATCTTCTCGTTACTCGATCTTTTGACCAGACGACAATCTAGACTAGACGTTGCCAAATAAATTAGTGTATGAATATTTTTTAATTTGGCGTTATTGTATGCTTGTTTAATTGTTTATTATTTCTATTGGGAAATTATTTTGATATTTAGATTTTTAGTTCGGAAATCGTACTTAAAATACGAACATTAATAAATTTTATTTATATAAAACGATTTCCGAAATGGAAATCAAAATGTTATATTACAATTATTGTAAAGAAAACTTGTGGCATATCCCTAATAAAAAAAACAGTAACTGCCATTTAAATCAATTTCGCCCAAATTTGATTGTCTTGAGCATTTTATCTTCTTGATAGAACATTGTTCAAATGCAAAAAAAGACAACAGGTCAAATAAAACCAATTAAGTTTGGCAACGTTGAATTTCCCCTTCTTTTAATATTTCCATTCGGCGATATAAAGGGCGTACCTAATTATACCTCCCCTCTCTTTTTAAACAGCTGTTCTACCTACTCATCATCACAGTAAGGTCCATACCGACCATAAAATTTTTCCTGCACTGTATATATATATATATATATATATAATATATTTTTATAATGGCCTTCTCAAAATTGACCAGACTGTTTGTAATTTGTATTCACAGAACAACAATCAGAGTTCGAGTTAGTACTAAATGTAAGTTAAAAGTTAAATTAAATAATTGACTTGTTTTGATTGTTCTTTTTTTTTTGTTTGTTTGTGATTTTTTTTTTATTTTTAATTTTTTTTTTTTTTTTTTTTATTTTTTTTATTTTTTTTATTTTATTTTTTTTTTATTTCATTGTATTACTTTTATTGGTATTGTATGTAATATGTATATATATTTTTTAATTTTGTTTTCGTCTTTTTTTTTATATAAATTTGGTTTTGTCTAGTTTTTTTTTAATTTATTTGTTTTTTTTTGTTTCTTTTTTTTCCAATTTTTTTTTTCATTTTTTTCGTATTAAAGGATTTATTACATGATTGACATGTTCGCAAATTGCTTATAAATTTTTATCTTAATTCTGGGTTAGATTAAAAATATTTACTAAAACTAAATTCGTAAGAAAAAAATTGTTTTTGAGTATCGGAAAAAAATTTCCTAACAATTTAACCCAAGAATCCCGATTAGAAAAATAATTATGGCACATGACAAACCGTAAGTAACACATTCTTCTTATTGATGTGCCGATTCGTTACAAATGTTGGCGATCATTATTGAAATCTTGATGTTATCTGCAGCAGCGCGAAAAAGTTGCACAGATGTTGTATTGAACCAGATTCTGAGGTTTTTTAAACCAAGTTATTCTTTTTCTTTCGGGACCCCGTTTTTCCAAATATTTTTCCTTCCAGGATGGCTTGAGGAAGAGCATATCTGGATTAATTTCGCATAAAATATATGAAGAATTGTAACTTTCGAGATTTAATGATGGTCAGTACCTCTTAATTCTTATGTATTCTTCTGAGGATCTCCACATTTGTAACTCAGTCAGTCCATGCATCCATGCTTCTAGACAGAGAAAACGTAGCATTGCACATTCTTTCTTTTGCATCAAGAGAGAGGTTGTGACTCTTGAAGAAAGACCCCATCTGATTGAAAGTGAGTTCTGAGGACCTCCTCATTTGCAACTCGGTCATCCCAAGCATCCATGCTTCCAGACAGAGAAAACGTAGCATCGCAGCATTCTTTCTTTTGCATCAAGAGGAAGGTTTTGAACTCTTGAAGAAAGACCCCATCTGATTGAAAGTGAGTTCTGAGGACCTCCTCATATTGTAATCTCGGTCAGTACCATGACCTCCATGCTTTCAGACAGAGAAAACGTAGCATCGCAGCATTTCTTTTTTTTTGCATCAAGACAGAGGTTGTGATCTCTTGAAGAAAGCCCCCATCTGATTGAAAGTAGATCTCCCTTTTCGATGCGCGATCTAATCTCCTGACTGTTGGTCCGTTCTTCATTTATTGTGGTGCCTAGGTAGTTGTAGTGCGTCAATCTTTCTACAGGGGATTGGTTAACGCAAAGTTGACCTGTTATCCTTTTCTTGCTAATTACCATAAGCTTTGTTTTTTTAACATTTATATTGAGTCCATATTGTTGACTATAATACGTGATTTTGTTCATAAGAACTTGTAGGTCTTTCAAGTTGTCCGCAACTACTATGGTGTCATCTGCATATCTGATGTTGTTTAGCCAGTAACCATTTAGTAGCATACCTTTTTCAGTTTCATGCAGCAAAGTTTTCCAATACGTATTCTTTCAGAGTACAGATTAAAGATAGGAGGAGACAAAATACTGCACTCACTTCTACGCATAATTTTCACGTGGTCAGTGTGTTCACCTTCAACTCTGAGATTTGCTGTCTGATTCCAGTAAAGATTTCTAATTATTTTCAGATCTTGGGTATTTTTTTTTTTTATTTAAATTAATGTGTCTCGGCTGCAATGGCCATTGACACAATCAACATTGTGTACAATAATTACAATAAGCACATGTTACTAATTACTACAGTTGTTAATCTATAAGCTTAGAACCTATGACTAAATAATACAATAATTTTATCACTAAGTAATATATAAGTTATAAGTAGAGTAAACTACATGAAAAACAAGGTGTCATATTCCGTTGAACAACATGATGCCTATCAAGTAAACCAATTAGGTTAAAGTCTTGATCGGGTGAGTTCAAAACGTTTGAAACAATTGATATTTGGCTTAAGTTTATGTTGCACTCTGTGTTTGCGTACCGGGGACACTCGATCAGGATATGTTTTCAGAGTTAATACACTTGAGCAGATTTATCAATTGGGCTTCGGCTCGGATTTCATTAAATAATTCATTATAAATTCCTGTTTCTTTTAGATTTGCATCATCTTGGCGTGCTGAACTCGATCAAATGCTTTCTCGTAATCACACAGACATGCGTATGCGTAGCAGTTGAACGTCTCTGCATTTCTGCAGTAAGACTTGTACTGAGAACAAAGTCCTCTAGTGCAACAGCATCTGACTTTCACACCAGCATAATGTTACATATACCTATATATATATATAAAATATATAATATAAATATATATATTATATATATATATACATATATATACATATATAATATACATATATATATTATATATATATATATATATATAAATATATATATATAACACATATATAATATATATATAATATATAATATATATATATTTAGTATATATATATAATATAATATACATAATTTTATATAATAATAAAGGAAAAATTCTCATTTTAGTAATTCTGTCAAAATAATGAGGGAAATTTATCACTGTTTTTCCACATACTGTGTTTCTTCTCCATTATTTAGCCGTTGCAATATCTGCATTCTTTATATTTTGTCGTGTCTTCAGTTTCAAATTTTTGAAGACAGCTGTTTTATATGATCTTTAATCTATTTAACAAGGACAATATTTGCTTTGCTTTATTTGTTTTTTTTATCAACAAGACGACAAGACAACAATAATTTCAAAGATTCATTAACAGACCTTTTTGTTTTTGCTCCTTTCTAGCAATTCTAGCTTGACCTGTATGGTCACTATTTATATACCTCTGTAGTCCTTTTTTATTTCAGTATTTGTAATATCTGTAAATCCACAATAATCTGATATCTTACCATAAATTATTCATCTTCTCTTTCAAATCATAGTACTTTTAATTATTATCCCAACGATATTTTAAACATTTGACATGAATATTGACGAAAGTATTATGCGATAAATCATAAGATTTAGTAGTTTTTTATTTTTTTTATTGCTTGTCTTTGTTTTTAAAAGCATTAAACTATCATTAACTACCAATGTTTGCACCTTTCTAATATTATATTCATATTATGTACCTTTTTATGACGTACCATTTTTCTTAGCGATTTCACTTAATTTAACGACATAATTCTTTACTCTATTTTTTTTTGACGTTTTGCCTACAACTGTGCCATACATTATCCAATTGCAATACAGGACAGGCGTAGATATAATTTGCCATATATAGGCGTCATACTTTTATTCTTTTCATAAAATAATAAAAACCAACTCCAACGTAATCTATTAATCTAACTAACCTAATCTAACCAAATTAATCAAACCCACTTTTAACTAAACGTTGAGAACTTAGGACTAGTACTTTTACTATACACTTCATTTCACATGAATTGATTTTTTATATTCATTAGTAAATGGAGAACCCATTACTTTCAACCTTAACTGCAGTAAACTTATATATGGTTCATGCACACCCCTGTTGCTGAATCCTCGTATTATTTTTTACGGTAACTATTTTATGGATATAACCAAAACCTTTTAAATTTGCGAATCCCCGCCACTGAGCTCTTCATACTTATGACCCTTTCTTAAGGTAGTCTTTAATTATATTAAGTTCTTATTTGTAGTTTTAAACAGATGTAATGCAACCATTATGCAACGTTATATACCGGTGTGGCCAAAAGAAGCATGGAGTCGAATAATTTTGCGAAATCGCGGATCAAGAAGCTAATAAATATACGTTTCAATATTTTTAAAAAATCTAGCGAATAAACCAAAAACCTCGATGTGGGTTAATACAAAAACTAAATTTGTTTGAGTTTATTTTATCGCTCATTTTCGCTTCTATTTCGTAAATACGATTAAGCAGAATTTGGAAACCTTCAATATTTCCTTCGTATTTCATTTCATTAAGTAATTCCCCGTTGATTTTTATTCCATATTTTATTCCATTTTTATAAGGCATCTTTTTGAATAACTGGTTCAAGTAAACATTAAACTATGGGACAAAATGCAACCTTGTCTACCTCCTCGTCATATGAAATTTCGTCGGTGTAGTTCTTTTTAATTTTAACGATAGCAGTTTGATTACAGTACAGATTTTTAACAACTTAAATACCTTTGTTATCTATTCCTATACTTTTTAGCATCTGCACTAATTTTACCTACTGTACTTTATCGAATGCCTTTTCGAAGTCCACGAATAATGCAAATACATATTTTCTTTGATCATTAGCATTTTTGTAATAACATATTTAATACAAAAAGTCCCTCCCTGGTCAGAGATGAATGGCGAGAATTAGGAGAAGCCCTTTTGTCTATTCGGCAATCCGAATAGACAAAAGGGCTTAAAAAATATTTTGTGGACTATCAGCAATACGCGCAATTTTAGATTGGTCAATTATGTTAATATAAAATATTTAAAGAAAGTTAAGATCAGATATTAGATCACATACGTACGCTAACAGCGATGATGCTTTTAGGATTCTTATAAAAAAAAACAAGCATTTGGCCTTCGTCAGCTCTAGGTTTTTACCTAACGTGATCGAAAGTAGAACCAGAAGTTGATATTTTGAGCTCTTCGTGTAACTTTGCGACGATTGATACACAATTTCACCAATTTTGAGTTATTTTTGACAAACTTCCGGCCATAACTTTTCAACTGGAAGTGATTAAAAACCAGAAGTATGTATTTTAACATAATACATAATACTTACGGTTGCAACTTCCGAACAGTAAGTCAGAGGCCAAATATTTTGCCTCTAATAGCATATTTGGGTTACATGCTCCCATAAAACACCTCATTTGTCATTCTAACTGTTCTTATATCAAAATAGTTGTGTTTACGGAAAAACAGACGCACGGACAGACCGCTATGGATAATTTGGGCATTTCACCATTTTTAATGTTGTAGAATGTGTGAAAACAATCTCCCTCTTCAATCCTGACCCTCAGGGGGAGTGTAGTGGTCGACGTGATGTCGTGTATTGTACATCTCCAGAGATCTCTGTCTCTGGTCATTTCTTTTAATTCATGCATAGGTCTTTGACATATTCCTGTAATTTGATATATCCATCTTGTTGGGGATCTACCATGATATCTTCGGCCTTCTACCTTTCCTTGTATTATGAGTCTTTCCATTGTGGAGATGGACTTTACTAGAGAGTCGTTGGCTAACTTTTGGCTCTCTTAAAATTGAATTATTTGTTCTACCGGTCGTCCCAAGGAATTTCGTAACATTCGTCTTCAACAGAACATTTCAGTGGCTGAAATCTTTCATCTTTCTTCTCTCCGATTGTCTCAGAGTCCAAGATTCACATCCATAGGTCAGTATTGGGAATATTAAGCAGTTGATCAAAACCTCATCTTTTACGCTCTTGAAATTTGACAGTCCTTCCATATTTGGTCATTTTTGCTGTGGCAACTTTTGCTAAATCACATCTACGTTTAATCTCTTCTTGTAATGACCTGTGTTTTGTGATTAATGATCCTATATAAGTATGAGCTCACAACCTCGAACCGGTCAATTGTGGTTATGTGTGGATGATTGTTGTGTAGTCCTATCCACTATCATGATCTTTGTCTTTAGATATGTTAAATTGCAGACCAAATAATTTGACTTTCGTTTTCGATCAGTCGTATAAGTCCATCAGCTCTGCTTGATCTGTTTGCAAGAAGGGCATGTGTCCATCTGCGAAACGTAGGTTGTTTAGTTTATGACCATTATTGAGATGCCCTTTTCCAATCCTTCAAGTGCTCTTCGCATAATATACTCCCTTATATATGTTGAATTACTTGTGGAGATAGTATACATCCTTGTCTGACACACCCGTTCTGGATGAAACTCGTTCGAAAGTGTGTCAAGTACTCTAACTGATCCAGTACTGGTTCATATAAGTTCAGTTATAAGCGTAATTAGATGTGGTACTATTAAAACAAATGCAAGTGGGATGTTGAATTCCCTAGATTTTCGATTATCTGTCTTATATTCGCAGGTGTTTCTCAAGTGCCTCTACCTTTGGTAAATCCAGTTTGCTCTTGTGGAATTTCTCTTTGAAGGAATGTTTTCAGTCTCCTCATTGATTATATGTAGCATTATCTTGCTGGAATGGAATATAAGAGAGATAGTTCTTGTAATTGTCGCATTTATGAAGCTGCCTTTTTTATGTTTATGTGTCGTTATTGTAGATTTTGTCCGGTACTTCAGGCCATTGTTTGGAATGCATATTTGGTTACAGAGTAGATGAAGTAACTTTACGCCGGTTCTTCTTGTGGCTTTAAGAATTTCTGTTGTAATCATATCTGGACCTGTGCTTTGTTATATTTGATTTTGTTGATAGCCTGTCTTACTTCATTTTCGAGTATATCACGTCTTCTTCCACCTCGTCAGAGATTTGGCTAACAAGCTCTTGGCGTTGATCATCTTTATATAGGTGAAAACAATAGTGACACGTAAACTAAGACATCTTTATGAGACTGGAAGGTAAAGTTAAAGGAGAATGTTATAAATTAAGTGCTCTACCAAAGAATGCATGGGTACGTATTAAACCAAATAAATAATTGAACTAAAGTAAAAACAACATTATAAAAATTTGAATAATTTGGCTCTTAAATCTAATAACCGACAGCAAATAGATGAGGTACTTCTACAATAAATTAAGTGAAAAGTCATGTACAACAAACTACAGAGGAACCTAAAACAGAAACGTCAGAAGCTCAGATTAAGTTAATAAATCATGATTGCTTATTAAGTTGACAAGAATAAATAACTAAAATTTTACAATATCAGCAGAACAAGTAAAAAAAAAGAAGAGACTGTATTATAAAAGACAATTTTAAACAAGCTGTAATGTGTTAGGTGCCAGGGAAGAGATCGAGTAAATACATTAACTAACACAAGAAAGAAGTCGCAATAATACAAAGCAACTATTCTATTTGATTTAGGGTGTTTATCTAAATTAAGATCGAAAATATTTCTGGTTTAACTCTTTTAAGAAAATTTTACGAAACTAAATATTTTTATTTTGGAAAGTATTATCAGACAATAAATTTGTAAAGATACAAACATTTCCCTTGTGTTTCTAATCCGCCCCTGCACTTTTGGCCTTACTTAATGAGAAAACGTAATGAAAATGTAATTTTGTCGAGTTTGGCACCGTTACGGGGGCTGCTGTGTCTGTTGTTGCAAGCATTTAATAAAACTCCCACGAAATTAAAGTCTGCGTTAGCCTTTTTAGTGCTGACAATAATTATTAAAAGTACAAAGTCAGTAATCAGACCTAGATCTGCCAAAAAGCTAAAAAGGTTGGACCATTTTATTAGACTTTGCTAATTGCGTCTTTAAACAATATTAGATAAATAATTTTGTAAAGAAAAGGTGTTTTTTCTTTTAATTCTTTGTTTAATAATTTTATAGTATAAAGTGTTTATTCACTTTCAAGCTATTGTTCTTTTTGTATATTTTTTAACTTCTATTTTTTATATTCCTTCGCTTTATCTCTCTCTCGTTCTTTCTTTATACTGTCTTTAATATTGTCTGATTTTTAATTAGATTTAATATATTTAGTAAGAAATCTAATAGAGCAGTGTAGCGATATAAAGACCAAAAATTACCTTAAGTTTAAGAAAACTGAATACATGAAGATAATATATAAATAATGCTATTTTGAGAATAAATACAAAGATTTTAGATACATAAATCAATTTAAATATCTCTCTTTAAATTTTGCCCCTCGGAGGAAGTCTAGAGGTCATCGTGATGTGTGTTGTCAGTCTCTAAAGTTCTCTGTCTCTGGTCATTTTTTTAACTCAGGCAAGTCTTTTCCATATTGCTGTAATTTAATTGATCCATCTTATTAGGGATCTTCCTCATAATTTTCGGCTCCCACTTTTCCTTTGGATAATGTCTCTCCGTGTTTTCTGTGTAGGCTCTCATAACATGTCCAAAGTATTTTAATTGTTGGAGATGGACTTTGCTATATAGCTATTTGCTGAGTTTTAGCTCATTTAAAATTCAAATATTTGTCCTGTGGTTAGTCCACGGAACTCGTAACATTTGTCTTCTCTCATCTTGCCGTAGGGTCCAAGATTCACATTCGTATATCAGCATTGGAAACATGAGCAGTTGAGCAGTTGGGCCTCATGTTTAGAGTTCGTGAAATTTCAAAGTCCTTCCATATTTTGACCTTCTTTCTAACGTCGACTTTTGTTAAACGTCGACAAAACCTCAAACGGGTTTATCGTGGTTATGTGTGAATGATTCTTATGTAGTCTATCATGATCTTAGTCTTTGATATATTTGATTTGAGATCAAATATTTGACTTTCGTTTTCAACCAGTTGTTTGAGATCAGCTAACTGTTCTTGACTATTTGTAAGAAGTGCTGGTGTGGTCTTCAAAACGCAGATTATTTATTTGTTGGCCATTTATTGATGATGCCCCTTTCCCATCCTTTAAGCGCTTTATTCATAACATACTCTCCATGTATTGTGAATAATTCTGTACATCCTTTTTTGGCACCTTGTTCCGGATGGGATTCGTTTGAGAGTGTGTCAAGCACTTTAACTGTTCCAGTAGTGTGTTTGTATACTTCCGGTATAAGCAAAATCAAGTGCTGTGGTTTGCCTACTTCTCTTAGTATCTGCCATAAATGTTGCCATTTGATCCTGTCGAGCGGTTTGCGATAATCTATAACACAAATGTATAGTAAGATATTGCATTTCCTAGATTTTTCTATTATTTGTGTTATATTCAAAAAATGATCTCGAGTACCTTCACCTTTTGTAAATCTAGTTTGCTGTTGGGGTATTTCTCTTTGTAGGAAAGTTTTTAGTCACTTATTAATTATGTGTAGCATTATTTGCCGATATGTGAGATAAGAAGGATGGTTCTATAGTTCTTGGATTTATGAAAGCTGCCTTTTTTATGTATTGTCGTTATTGTATATTTTTTTTTCCGGTGGTCAGCCCATTGCGTAAAATGCAATATTTTGTTGCACGAGCAAGTGATGCAATTTTATTGCGGTTTCTTCTTTGAGCATTTCTGGCGTTGTCATATATAAACCTGGTGCTTTGTTAAATTTAAGTTTACTGACCGCCAGTCTTATTTCATTCTCGAGTATGTTAGGTTCTTCTTTGATTTCTTCGGCAAATTCGTGAACAAGTTCTTGGCGTTAGTCATCTTTATATAGATTCCAGCAATATAATCTTTATGTCTCTACTATATCTTTTTTCTGTTGGTTTTCAGGTTTCTATATGGTCTTCAACGGCCCAAGTTTTGGCTTTAAAGTTTTTTACTTATCATGTATCGTATTTTTCAATATAGATTTCTTAGCTGATTGTTTTGATCGTGGCTCCAAATTTCTTTGCATATAATGTTATTGTATTGCTGTTTATCAACACTGCATCTACGTTTTATTTCTTTGTTGAGGTTTCTTAAACCAGCGTTTTCCCTTTCACTATGTACACTACTTTGACAAAGATTTCTTTTAATGATATTTCATCTGTTTCTCCATGTTTTTTAGTTTTACTGAAATATTTACCTTTTTGGTGACATACATGTTGTTTTACGGGAATATAGCTTTTAGCGATTACTTAGTGTTGTTGCACATTGTTTTACCAATAGAGAGCATACTTTTTTGCACTTCTTGAAAAAGATCGCCCTTCTTTCTTAGCTCTATCCTTATCTCTCTACGTTTGTTGAGCGTTTTAAGTTTGAGTTTTACTTTATCTGCGAGAAGAGTATGATATGATCCACATATTGTACCTAAGTATGATCTGACTGTTTTGATTGATAATCTCCAGCGAATATTAATTAAGGAAGTAGAAATCTAGAAAAGTAGTGTCCTTGATCCCTATATTTAGTTTTATATAATAATATATAAGGAAAGAGAAAGAAAAAAATAGTAATTTATGGTTTAATGAAAACCATTACTATATACAATGGTAAAGTGATTTATTGCAAAATTGAAAAATTGAAAAATTAATATATCGCCAATTACGTGTAAAACATGTTTTAAAGCTAAATCGTGCAAGCATTTTTAAATTTTAAATTAGTTTCATTAATATTAGTAAAGAAGTTAATAGTAAATTTACTACACACACAGTTTCTGTGTTGAACCGGATCAAATTTTGCTAGATCGAGCTTTCGACTTACTCTATTAAGTCTTCATCAGGCTCAATGTTGATCGGGTCACACTCCTGAATCTCCAGATCAAATCACTATTAAACAGGTCACTATTTATTTTATGACTGTTAGTGGCTGCATTAATCGCAGATTTTATGTGTGGGTGGGTAGCATGAGGATTTCTGCAATCGGGAAATAAATTGCTGGAAAAACCGTAGGTAATTTAAATCAAGCATATGGCGTGATTTGAACGTAAATGGGTGCTGTTATTCCATTTATCAGGATAGGTTATTATTATCGAATTCAATAGCTTCGATAATCCGTAACTTATAAAACTACTAACATAACACATACATATTATATCACACGCTAGTCAAGTTTCTTATTGTTTTCTTTCTATTCTTTTGGTACGCTTTCGTCTGTTCCGTTTTCAAGGAATACTTATTGGATGTGCAGGTTGTCGTTCCATATTTTTTCTTGGCGTTCAAATACTCCTTTGGCTGGTTAGTGATTATTGAGGAAACAGGTAGTTTGCGTCTTCTATTAAACAGAGACAAGACAAATACACGCTGGTAACCAAAAATCCCAACACCAAGAGTTAGGCAGAACATTGCTATTAATGACGACAACTTTTAAGTAGTAAAAGAGATTAAATATCTGGGAATGGTAATAACAGATAAAAACCATATAAAAAAAGGTCTTAGAAAAAATAGCTGTGACGAATAGAAACTATATATTCCCCATCATCATTATTAACGTCTAAGCTACTAAAAAAGAAATTAGAACTGTAAAAGTTCAATAATTTGCCAAGTTGTTACATATAGAAGTGAAACTTGGACTATACATTAGCGGAAAATAAATAAGCTGCTGATATTTGAAAGAGAACGTTCTCAGAATGATATTTGGACCTCAAAGAAATTGACATGAGAGTGGAGAAGGCGCCGGACTGCGCGTAGATGCGGTGAAGGCTCACCACGAGTTGTAAAGTCAGTCAAGAAGAAGAAGAGTTTTAAATAATATTTGCTCTGTAATTTACGTTGTGACTACTTCATTAAAATTTTGTCTAGTGTTAAGTCATTTATATTTTATATGTTATATTATCTTTAAAACACTGAAAACTTTTGTTTTTAAAACTTAAATACTTTCAAAATATAAATTCTTATAACTACATCTGTTTCGACAGAGTGGCTTTCTCAAGTGATCTATTTTTGATATGGATACACACTTTAGAGTCTTAACTGTACAGATTAAGAAAGAGAGAACTGTTAGTCGTAAGATGGTCTGTTAAAAAACTTACATCGGTCAAACTGGTAAAACTTTTACCGAACGTATAGCAGAATATAAAGGTTTTTCTTTAATAAAAAAGAGATTGTGTGTACGCGCTTTACATTCTAGACCATAATCATTCTTTTATTGACGAATTTCAATGTTTTTCAAATTCAAAATAATGGCCTTATACTAATTTTATTAAAATCTATCTTCTTCTTCTTCAAGTGCCATCTGCGCGGCGGAGGTCGGCAATCATCATAGCTATTAGGACTTTTGAGACGGCTGCTCTGAAAAGTTCATTTGATGTACGTCCGTACCACTCTCTCAGGTTGCGCAGACATGACATTCTACGCCTCCCTATGCTTCCGTTCTCCTTAGATCTTTCCCTGCATAATCAGTTGGAGTAAGGTGTAGTTCTCTCCATGTATAATATGTCCTATGCATTAAAATCAATGGATATCAACAAATTAAAAAATACAGACATCTCTGAATGACTAACTTGAGACAAGCAGTTCTCCACTCCTCAACCTATTTGGTTGAAAACTGTCAAGTGATTAACACATACCAAAAATAGATCACTTGAGAAAGTCACTTTACCAAAACAGCTATAGTTATAAGATATTATGATATATTTTATGGCAGTTTTGAAAACAAAAGTTTTTAGTGATTTATTGTTACATAAAACACATCTACATCCAGTAACGGTCAAATCCATCACTTATCTTTGACTGATATGTCTATTCCGTTGTCGGTCCGATTGTATTTTGTCATGATTATTTTTATATCACACGTTTCTATTCACATTCTTATTTCTTTGATATCGAGTATTATTTTTGCAATATAAGTCATATTGTTCGTAACTTAAGTAACTGTTCGCATATATGCTTATAATCAAGTTTAAGATTTATCTCTAATTTTTTTCACATCTATTGAATATCAAAACTGGTTTTGAAACTTGTACAGTTTTAATCAAGGATATTTAAAAGATAAAAATATTAATAATAGCTTACCTTCCGTTGACGGCTGTGTAGAAGATCCCATCATAATTTGATCGTTCGTTACATCTTTCACATCCTGAACTAGTATGCAGTTTGATGAGTCGATATTTGGTTTCATTGAACTTACAGCTGTAATAAAATAAGTAGTATTATGAGTACCTATGGGCTATTTTTTTAACTTATCGTTAATTTGTTCATATCAGAATATGAAAATTGAAAATAATGAAAACGCTAATGAAAGATTAATTTTAAGGTAGAAGAATACCTACTACATTGTTGCCCAATACTTTAATAATGTTATTTTATTTATGGCTATGCAAAAAAATTAAGATTTTAGTGAAATTGGTAATTAAATGACAAAGAATGAACTTGGTCAGAGATAAAATGTTGATCAGCAACCATTTTTAGAAGAAATTAGTGGTATTATTATCATATTAACATTGTATGAACAATCGTAAGAAGCAGTTTTAAAGATGAAATAAATCAACAAACTTTTATATTTTAGAATTGAACTTTTTTCGAAAGAAATAAAATTTTAAACAAAGGAAAGATTGTTTGATAAATTCGTACTTTAGCGCGCGATATACAATAATTATGATAATACTCTAGACGGGATCTGTTTTTGGATTGGACATTTTCCATAGGAAGCTATTTTTTGCTGAATCACTTCAGGCTGTGCCCAATATCGATAAATCACGATATGCGCCAGTCGCAAACCCTGTGCTAAATTTTTTATTTAACAAAATCTGAAAACAATTGAAAATTTCTCATTTTTTTGCTCCTATTTTCGTTTATAATTCGGAAAATATTGATCCTAGAGAAAAAATTTATAAAAGTTAAAAGTTACGTAATTCAATTTTACACAATATTTTGTTAGCTAGAAATTAAAAATTTAATGTTTATTGTTGAAAAAATAGCAATAATTGGAAAAAAAGTACAAAAAAAATGAAGTTAATCCTTTAAATGTTTTTGACTTTCCAAACTTGACTTACAAGCTCCATATCCCGCCTAGAAAAACTTTTAATATGTTTAAAACGTGTGCTAAATTTTGTTAAGATCGGTCGGATAGGTTTTGCATAATAATTGTGCAATCCAGCCTACTGAAAAAAAATTGCAAATTTTCAAATTTACAGTAGGCCCTAAATAAGGCCCTTAGATAGTTGCAAATTGTTTTACGTATAAAAGAAGGTACAACTTTCAAACGCTTTTTGTAAAATTCAAATCGGTTTACTAGGAGAGCCTAGAAAGTTTTTTAAAGTTTTAAACATTTTTTAGGCTTATAAACAAATTGAATAACTTTACGAGCTTTAAACACATCATTTCCGAATCAAAATATATTCTCAAATCAAATAATGTCATTATTATGATAAAACTGCAAAAATTAATTATTTTAAAATGTTTGATTTTTACAAAAAAAATCGTTCGCCTTTGTTTTAACAATTCAAATTATTTATTATTAATTTATAAATACAGATTTGTTTACTAAAAGTAACAATATATAATAACACTAATAATTTGAATTGTTAAACAAAGACTAACGATTCTTTTTTTTTGTAAAAATCAAACTTTTAAAATAATTAATTTTTGCAGTTTTATCATAATAATGACATTATTTGACTTGAAAATATATTTTCATTCGAAAATGATATATTTAAAGATCGTAAAGTTATTCATTTGTTTATAAGCCTAACAAATGTTTAAAACTTCTAAAAAATTTCTAGGCTCTCCTAGTGAACCGATTTGAATTTTACAAAAACGTTTGGAAGTTTGAGCCTTCCTTTATATGTAAAAAAATTGCAACTATCTGAGGCCTTATTTAGGGCCTACTATAATTTGAAAATTTGCGATTTTTTTTCCAGTAGGCTGGATTGCAAATTTATTATGCAAAACCTATCCGACCGATCTTTAAAAAATTTAGCAGACGTTTTTAACATATTAAAAAGTTTTTCTAGGCGAAATATGGAGCTTGTAAGTCAAGTTTAAAAGTCGAAAACATTTAAAGGAATTAACTTAATTTTTTTGTACTTTTTTTTTCCAATTATTGCTATTTTTTTCAACAATAAACATTAAATTTTCAATTTCTAGCTAACGAACAATATTGTGTAAAATTGAATAACGAAACTTTTAACTTCTTATAATTTTTTCTCTAGGATCAATATTTTCCGAATTATAAACGAAAATAGGAGCAAAAAAATGAGAAATTTTCAATTGTTTTCAATTTTGTTAAATAAAAAATTTAGCACAGGGTTTGCGACTGGCGCATATCGTGATTATCGATATTGCGCCCATCCTGAAGGGATTCCAGCAAACAAATAGCTTCCTATGGAAAATGTTCATTATGGTCTGATTTTTTACAGATCCCGCCTAGTCTGTAAGTACACCATGCTGGTCGATTCAGTTAGTTTACTGTTATTTCTGGGACATATTTTGTATACTTCTTCCAGGTCTTCGAAAAACTGTATTTTTCGTCTTTTGATTTGTCATTATTCTGGAAATAGGCGTTGCTAAATTTTAATTGTAGAGTTTCCTTTTAAGCGAAAATAGCATCTCCTTTGACTGCTGCTATTAAAATCACTAACAATGTGTTTGGTTCTTCTGATTTGCAATGAAACTCACTCCATCTTTATGTTTTAAGGATACAAGTTTCTGTCCATCGTATTTCTTGTAGTGTGAAGACATGTAATTAGCTTTTTTCATTGTGTTAAATAAATATTCAAGTTTTTCTAACTCCTGCTCACATTCTAAAGATTTCATCGATATTACTTCATCGTCAATTAGGTACTGATTTAATAACCCTTGGAAATAATCTCTAAATAATTCAGCGACAACGGAATCTCTTGAGTTATCATGGTACTGGAACCCAAAACACCACCACCATAACAAACTCTTTCATCTAACTAGCTGGCTGGACCTATATCATTGTTTAAATCGGCATAATTGTTTATTAGAATGTTTTCAATTGCTTTAATACAAAGTGCTATATCTTGAGTGTAATCACCAGTTCCTGTTTGTACTGTTTTAAGAAATGTCAAAGCCCATTGTAATTGGCCTATACCCAAAGGACTGTCATGTTCTTCTTGCCCGAAAAGTAGCCATATGATGGCAATTGTATGGTTAAACAGCAGACGAAAAGAAGGTACTTTATGCTAATAATTAAATTATTTTTGTTGAAATTGAAGTTGTCGTTACCCTAAAGACATTGGAGTCTAAAGACATTGGAGTATACTCTCTAGGATCCTTAGGTATATGTGAAAGTCTGTTTGCTATGTGGAAGTCTGGAAGTTTTTCGTCTCCATGCACAGCTAAAGATTTTCCTGGTTTTATTAAAACACACTGGATACGAAATCTTTGTTGTTGTTCTTCATCTTCAGCTTTGTCAGTAGTTTCACCCGTTTTATTTATTTTCTCATTATTAATTTTTGGATCATTACATTTAATAAAATTTGCATACATAACAGAAATTATTTTTAGCATGGACAGGGAGAATATGACAGTCCTTTGGGTATAGGTCAATTACAATGGCCTTTGGCATTTCTTAAAATGGTACAAACAGGGCCTAACCAGCCGGTTAGATGAAACAGTTCGTTATGGAGGTGGTGCTTTGGATTCCAGTACCATCGCAACTCAAGAGTTTTCGCTGAATAATTTAGAAATTATTATCAAGGATCTGTTAAGTCAATACTTAATTGGCAACCAAGCAATATTAATGGCATATTAAAAAAGTGAGCAGGAGTTAGAAAAATTAAGATAGTCGGTGGTGTCGATTCCATTGAAAATCTTGATTCTGTATCAAGAGCAAAAGCAATTAATGAACTACGATGTGGAAGTCAAATCAAGTCAAAAAGAATCGCAGAATCTTTGATCTCTAAGATCTATAGAAGACAAGATGCGAAATATTCAAGTAAGCTTAGTACAAGGTTCAAGTATTCCAATCTTAGATTTATTTTTTGTTGTAAGAGTCGTCGTCGTAAGCTCAGTCCGGCTAATACCTGAAGTTCTGTAACGAATAATATTTTTAACTAAAAAGGTTATTGTCTTAGAATGGTGACTTTCTTGTTAGGATTGCCATCTTCTTCTTCAAGTACACTCTCCGCTACGGAGTTTGGCAATCATCATTGCTATTCTTATCTTTGAAGCTGTTGCTTTTAATAATTGGTTAGTATGTGCACTAGAAATATATATATATATATATATATATATTATCTATATATATATATATATATATATATATATATATACGGATTGCCATACCTTAGCCAATAAGGTCCAGATTTTAGGCGGTAGATACGCACCCTCAGCAATTTCATATGGAATTATTAAATTAGTGTCATTAACATACGTTGACTATGGTATTTATTGGCATTTAATGACAGCGGTATTGTCATGCTTTAAGACCCATCTACTAACTATTTACCCTTCTCTCTCATCCGGGCTAAGGACTAACAATGGCAGAGTAGTATCAAAACAGAGGCAAAAAAACTACCATAGTGGTTTGAATATGAGTAATGAAAAATTAAGAAGCATGCGGAATTATATTTGCAGACTAATATAGAAAATAGACTAAAGAAGAAAAGAAACCAAGAAAAGGGAATTATATATGAAAAATTAAATTAAACATATGAAACTGAATGCCACAAACTACTTTAATTACAAAAGTAATAAAGAATTTTAAGGAACAGCTCCGAATTAAAATATTTTGTCGTATTGTAATTTGTAAGATTACAATTTCCATTCACAATCTTATAATAAATATATTGCATGGTCTGAAAATATTATTTTAAGACCTAGGTCTTTAAAACTTGTTGTGCTTTATAAATAAAACATAAAATATTACCTGCAAAATAAGCCAACATTGCTGATAATCCCACGGCCAACAAAATTAGTCCGATACTTAAACACTTCCACGAGCATCTGTGCTGACATCTTTTATCGATATGAAACCTGGACGGTGAGTAAGGAGAGTAATGCGAAGAGCTGGTCTGAGGGGCTGGTCGAACCAGAGGAAAAACTGGCATTACCAAGTTTGAGGTTTGTCCTCCCGGTCCGGTTGCCTGTAGCGTACCACCTGGTGGGGCTGACGGTAATGTCTGCGAAAGCTGCGTTTGTTGCAGACCAGGTGCCAACCTGTAAAGAGTAAAAATATTCATGGTAGGATTAATTAAATAAATAGAAATTTTTAGTTGCTTTGAAAATTATGTTTTTATTCCTACAAAATAGTAACTTATAAATATTTTCCACCATATTACATTTTAGTGTATATAGGGTCTTTCATTAATAATTGTAAATATTTAAACTTAAGATTTCTGGTCTGAAAATATTAAGTTTTAACCAAAAACACTGTAAAATAAAATATGGCTCCTTGCTAAGTTACAGAATTATTTTATTTAAAAAGTACTTTAAATCCATTTCACATATTCTTGTCAAATTTAGAAGTAAGTGTGGGTACTATATACCCTACTAAATTATGTCAACTCTTAAAAAAATTAAATGTAGAGTACGAATTCAGGGGTGTCTTAACCTTTTAAAACAAATAACGGGCTGCACCAGGGAGACCCAATCTTTTGTATACTATTCAATCTGGCTCTGAAAAAAGTAATACGTATATCACAAATCACAACCATTGGTTCAATATAATAAATCAGTGCTAATCCTTGCCTATGCAGATGATATTGTTAAGAGAACGAAAAACTACAGCTACAGGATCAGCTACAAAACTGGGTTTAATAATAAACACCAACAAAACAAAGTATATAAAAATAAGCACGCAATCACAAATCCTACGACCACTTGTTATAGACAACGACGTCATCAAAGTAGTGAACAAATTTGTATGCCTAGGAGCGATCCTTAACACTGAAATTAAACCACCGCAGAGATCCATTACCACTATAGAGACTACATCTCAGGGCCAGCAACCTCAGTTGAGAGTTTTACGTTGCTATGAAGTGAATTAGTTTAAAACTTTAACATCCTATGAAATTGTTTGCAACAATGTAATATAAAACAAACTTAATAACATTTAATGGATCTTCACCCATATATTTAGTGCCTTTATACATGTATACCTAGTAGCAGTACTTATGATGGAATAGGCATTCCTAAAACGTCCTGTAATGTAGCCCAAAAGGTTCTTTTAAATAAATATACTTTTTATAAAGGAGTTTTTAGTTAAAGCTTTATTTTATTTGTTTTCTTTTGAAACATGGGACATATCGGGCAACTTTTGACCTTATTTATTTTAATACAATTTTCAGATAATGGTAAGCAGTTTCAATCATTTGATGTAGTCTGGGATTTTTATGAAATAAGTTGTTATGAAAGCAACATTGTTTTGAATCATAGGTTCTTAAAAATCTAGTTTACATCAAAATGACTTCTGTTTATCATTTTTAGAAATGAAAATGCCCTTGTTGATGATGAGAATCGAAATCATATGCTCTAGCTATTAAGACCAGTAGCTTGGCTGCTATGCTACGGCTATTCCGTAAGGTAATTAGATAAAAAGGACAAGGTTGGGACAGAACAGCTAATTACACTTTACCGCTTGTACTTACCGCTCTATATAAGCTCTATACAAAGAACTGCAAGCTCAAAAAGTTCACCCAAAAGCTGGAGGTGAGCTTGTAGTACATGCACACTTTGGAGATGACTGGTAAATGAGTAGGCTCCTTGGGGCGACCTGTTCAATGTGCAAGCTTGGGACCTTATTCCATCTGTGTCCCCCACTGGGACAACCGACAGATGTTCGTGTAGCACCAGAGGTACTACAGGGAATATGGAGTTCCACCCTCGTGTAAATTAGTAAGGAACGTTTTTTTAACACTTTATTCCTTAAGGAAATATTAAAATGCTTTATTGTTCAGTTTATTAAAAGGTATTGTACTACTGTATTGTATTATTCAACATCAAGTAAAACTAAAACTAACTGAACTATATTAATTCTTTCGAGATTCGTGAGGTACCGAGTGCAGAGTTGCCAAAATTTTTAGCCCACTTAAGCCTATGCAGGTTCAGTGGAAAATATAAATATATACCTATATACCTAGGATATACCTTACTAGATGCCTACTTTTATAAGGGTAACTTTAAATATTGTTATGAGCAAAAGTACAAAAGCTAGTAATGGTTAAAAGATATTCCAAATATATGCTGAAAATATGCTTCATATGAATTATTTTCAAAAACATATAAAACATGCAAATGCATGCAACCAAGTACATATAACTGAAGTCTAATAATAAGATTGGAGAATATCAAATAGTTTTTGATAAATTATATCTGAATAATCTGATTTTGATCAATTATATTTTCAACAAAAATGCTAAAAAGTTTTAGTCAAATGCTAAACATATATCGAGCAAATCAATAGCTAAAAAACTAAATATACGTAGACGGTTTGCGTTTCGATTTAATTTGAGTCTCTTACCATTCTCTAACACGTGTTTCTAAGTCTACCCGTCATCAGAGAGACTCGTAAGAAGACTCAAATCAAACCAAAACGAACCGGCTACTATGACAATTATAGAAAAAATAATTACCAGAGTGTGCTACTAGCGACCTAGTACTGAAAGATGAAGTGAAATGTTGATAGCAATTAAAGCTATCGACCAAAAACAATGATGGAACTTTGTTTGATTTCTACCAGTTGTTGGGGCAAGGTTATTAAATTTAGGTAAAGAAATAATAAATAAGACATACTCACAATCAATTTAGTTTAACTATAAGACGACCGGTTTCGCTTTCTACAGTATGCAAAGCATCTTCAGGTCTCGATAAACAGTTAAATAAATGCTGAAATGATAAAAACCCATATTAGGGTGTTGTCTAATAAAGATAAACAAATTAGATGTTGTAAATTACAATAATTATGCCAATATTACATGTCTGTGGTTTTATTTCAAAATGAGTAAGTTGAATAAAAAGGTATAAAAAGTCTTAAAAGTTTAAACAGACAAGGTAAGACCTTGTCTATTAGTTTGTAATAAATTAATAAATAAGCAAATAAATAAACATTACTTACATGCCGGTACTCTATTAATTGATGGATGGTAGAACATGGTTGAAACTACTATGTATTGTTGAATGGAGACCTTAATTCTGCTATTGTAGTTGTTTGACAGTAAACGGGAAGTTCTTGAGGAGATAGATTTGATCCAATGAAGCAGAGATATGTGTGTGATTTTTTGTTAAATGAAAGTGATGTTATATACCATTGTATTATTTAAAAGTTATTTATACTTATTCGAGAGATACATTTATGAAATGTGTGTTATTTATTGAGTAATTGTTTTATGAAAGTGACAGTTTGATGACAATGAATAAGTTTAGATGTACAAATTGTGTGGGTGTGCAATTATTTTTCAACTTGTAATTATCAAATTTCTTTGATAAAGTTCTATTGGCAAAATAGTAGATTATTAATAATTTATTTAACTAATATTTTATTATTTTTATTTATTTACTCGACTTTGCAATAATCTACTATTTTGCCAATAGAACTTTATCAAAGAAATTTGATAATTACAAGTTGAAAAATAATTGCACACCCACACAATTTGTACATCTAAACTTATTCATTGTCATCAAACTGTCACTTTCATAAAACAATTACTCAATAAATAACACACATTTCATAAATGTATCTCTCGAATAAGTATAAATAACTTTTAAATAATACAATGGTATATAACATCACTTTCATTTAACAAAAAATCACACACATATCTCTGCTTCATTGGATCAAATCTATCTCCTCAAGAACTTCCCGTTTACTGTCAAACAACTACAATAGCAGAATTGACTTCTCCATTCAACAATACATAGTAGTTTCAACCATGTTCTACCATCCATCAATGAATAGAGTACCGGCATGTAAGTAATGTTTATTTATTTGCTCATTTATTAATTTATTACAATCTAATAGACTATTTTATAACAATTTGTGGGTCTTACCTTGCCTGTTTAAACTTTTAAAACTTTTTATACCTTTTTATTCAACTTACTTATTTTGAAATAAACCCACAGACATGTAATATTGGCATAATTATTGTAATTTTCAACATCTAATTTGTTATCTTTATTATACATCTTTATTAGACAACACCCTAATATGGGTTTTTATCATTTCAGCATTTATTTAACTTTGTCTCGAGACCTGAAGATGCTTTGCATATTGTAGAAAGCGAAACTGGTCGTCTGATAGTTAAATTAAATTGATTGTGAGTAAGTCTTATTTATTATTTCTTTACCTATTTGAAATGGAGTCACACAAGCAACACATTCATGATTAGTTATTAAATTTATTTTCACTGCGGGTACAGTACCAAATATTTTAGGACCATGAACTGTTAAAGAGTTTCCTTCTATATATGTAAGCAGACATCACTGCAATGATTCCTTATATGTTTGGTTTGATCCTGTTGTAATTAAAGAAAAATAAGACGTTCAATCGATACTACACATTTAATAACTAGAGAATATTTAGAAAACCACTATTACTAATTAAAGAATTTGCTTTAACACATTGTTCATTGTTATACTGGCGTATTTGGGGAGCGCGAATATAGCAAAAACCAAGGCTCATTTTACTGAATTTTTGAAAGTAAAAGCACGTAGGTACCCAGATCACACACTCGGTTAGCAATTTGAGACACAAATCACATCGACATTTCAAATTAACAGCTATTTACATGTTTAATATAAAACCTTTAATGACAGTACCTACCTTTACACTTTAACCTTTATTTTGTTCGAATACTTTCAAATGTTAAAAATTTTAAGCTTTTTTAAGCCGATATAAAAACGACGTTTTAAGAGCATAAATTTGGAAATTTGTAGTGAGTTAGATATATTTATTCATGTATACGATGATAAATGTAATTTTTAAGCCTCGAAATCTTATACTCGAACATCCATCCAAAATATAAAATTCAAAATGGGATTCGAAGCGCTTTGATATGAAACATTCGAAGAATTCTATTAATGTGTCTATAAGCTTTTGGATATTCCCTCGCGACAATATATTTCAGTGGAATGTCGCCTTTCTTTTCGCATTATTATCTAAAGGAAGAAATTCTTCGTCTCCGAAACGGATATCCGATTTTTATAGTAAAAGGTTTAATCGAGAGGCTGGATATCGAATATTTGTTGGAATTGTGTGTATACATTGACGATTCGTACTTTTTTCCTCTTGTGTCTTCTTTTTGCTGGCTTTCTCTTTGTGTATACTGTAGATGCCGTATTCATTGAGCGTGAATTTCAGGATGCTTTTGTCTGATAGATTAATGTGATTTGTGAATGTATAAAAAGCGTATTTGGAAAAGTTTAGAGGCTGTTACCCCTCGTGGTTTGATTGTAAATAAATCGAGATTTTTTATAAAAAGAAGACATCGTTGTAAACCTCTAAATGGATATATTTTGGGTTCATAATTAAAAAAAATATATATAACGACGACAAAAAATAGATATTTTTTTTACCTTTAATATTAATTATTCTTTTAACGTACAAAACAAAAGGGACTTTCAAATATTGTGTTTTTTGTAATAACTGAGATTTGGGATATATATTTAAAAAGTTTTAACAAATAAAATGAGTGCTCCTCCAGATTTACCGGTGTGTGTTCCTTTTTTATACTGTTACTGTTAATGGCCAACCTATACCTAAATATTTAATATCAGCAACAGAAAATTCAACCAGAATGCCCAAATATCATTTTCCCACAAAATTTTCAACCAAATTTTAACAACCTATCAACAGCGATATACTATGTTCCTAACCAAGTACTATCACAATCTTCCTCAAACTGTCAATACAATCCTAAAATAAATCCCACATTATCTACACTTCAAAATAAAGCTTCTAATTCTATTGAGATGATACATACATTACAAAGAATCTTCAGGGAAAATCAGAGACATTAAGTCATCAGACATCCACGAATGGCAAACTATGCAACATAGTAACAAAAAACGTAAAATTAATTCTCGGAAAACAATAAAAAATGAAGATACGGTAGTAACCAGCAACAAATTTCAGATTCTACAAAATAAAAACGAAAACAACAACAATAACAGTACAGAAAATACCGTCGAAACTCCAGCAACCTCTAAATCCCCACCAATTTTTGTATATGGTGTTACTGAATACAATAAAATGGTTAATAACCTATCGGAAGTAACAAAAACAGAGACATACTATTGTACAGCATTAAAAAACAACACAATAAAAATAAATTCCCGTACTCTGAAATATACCGAAACCTGGTAAGACATTTAAACAGCAACAAAATTGTGCATCATACGTACCAAATGAAAGAGGATAGAGCATAGAGTACCCACTAATATAATAAAAAGTGAAATAGAAAAACATGGGCATTTAGTGCGCAATATTGCTTAGTGCAATAGTGCTTATTGTAAATATAAAATATAAAGTAAGTAGGGACCGTCTAATAATATTCTTCATCGATGATAAAGAACCTAATCAAAATAATACAAAAAAATATATGAAATTCAATTTATAAACAATGCGAAAATAGTTATTTAGTCACCGCATAAAAAGAATGATATTGTCAAGTGTACCAGATGTCAATCGCATGGACACTCTAGGACATACTATAATATACCTTAATACTGTTTTAAATGTGGAGGCAACCATATGTCAGCCGATTGTAAAAAACCTAGGGACAAACCTGCCATATGTGCTCTCTGCAATGGAGCACACACCGAAAATTAGAAAGGATGCATGGTATATAAAGAGTTATTTAGCAGTAGAAACAGAGCAACAAGAGTATCATCGCACTCTCCAGCGAACAATCAACTGCAATATAAGAGAAATACAGTACAGAATTATCTAAACTTAGGTAATCAAAATCATGCAACTTTCACACAAGCAACAGATGGAACAAATGTAACTAATGTTCATAATAATAAGAACTCATACAACCAAAACTATGCAACTTACTCTCAAATAATCATTAGAACACATATAAGTAATACAAACAGTGACATTGAAGAGATAATGAAGAGTTTCTTTAACGAATTCAAAGCTATGTTTTCACAACTGATAAATCAAAATATCATGATCTTTTACATGCTTCCCACAGTAATAAATAAATTCAGTAATGGAATTTAAGTCACTACGAATTGCACAATGAAATGCCAACGGCCTAGGTAACTATAACACAGAAGTAAGCTAGAAGTTACTAACGTTCTTGAACATAAATTATTTAGAACTTGTGTCAGCCCACCTCAACGAGGAAGCAAGACACTACAACCACACATCCACACCTCCAACCAGAAGTTAGACGAAAATTGAAGAGACAGTGACCAATAGACTTTATTGATTAATTTCAATTTTCATTTCAATTTTAGTTTCAAATTATAATCCAACATTAATTGAATTTGTTAGTGTTAGTATTGGGAGTGTTATCAGTGGATAATTTCTCCTCTCATGTATTTCCAATACTTACATTTACTAATAGCTTGTAATAGCAGATTGTAAATTTGCAAATTTAATAAAAAAAATATAATTAAAAAAAAATTGTAATCAAATTAACATTTTGGTAAAAGTTTTTTAGTTTTTTGAAGGTACATATATGTACCACTAAGGGCTCTGAAAAAAGGTTGGTGGTACATACTTATGCCATTTCCAAAATATCTCATTTTTATAAAAAAATAACACATAAAGTATTATTATTATTATTATTATTATATTGTATAAGCAATATAAATATTGATTATACTAAACATGAAATAAATATTTTTTTATCCATTTAATTATAAGGAACGAACTAAACTAAAACTAATAATATAAATTAAACGACTTAAAATCTAAAGGATCTGTAGAATACAAATTTGTATAAGTATAAAGCCGAGAAACTTTTTTTGTCCAAGATAATGATTAGAAAGCTCAAAACACTCGATATATTTATATTACTACGTTACATCCTGCACATTTGTTTATTAATACAATGGCAGCATCTTCCCCTAGATTGTTGTATATGTATATATTTTTCCACATAGCTTAATATTTTTGCTTTAAAAAGAGTACATCTAGCTTCCGAATTATTCCTTTTCCAAGCTCGACCAAGTAGAATTAATGGACCAGGTTTAGAACACCAGCACCCTGAATAGAAACTAATTTATTGTTGTTATTTTCTTGATTAAGTTCCAATAGTTTATGTTAATACAATACTTTTTTTAAGATTTTTTGATATTTAGAAATTTTTTAACACTGCACCGGTCGCGCCTAGTCTGATAGACCCTGTTCTTGGGAACTTTCATGTAGTTCAAGCATTGACTTGAAATTACAGCGCCACTGTTTATAGTACCTTCTTAAAACATAAGTACTCACACTCCTGAATAATAACAACTAAATCAGGTGACTGGACTTCGTGAAGACTCGACGTAAGTCAGTATCGTATTGGTATTTACAACGAGAGGTATCTATACTTATATAAGTTATTCTGAGTTATAGTGAATAAAGATGAATTACGAAAAGGAATGCCAATGCTAAGATGCTAAGTCAGGATCAACATGAGAAAACTGAGATACGTAAATAGGGCTCTTCTACAAAACGAGTAGAATTTCAGCTACGCGTATTTATTAAATAGAAGTGATAAAATAACAAAGTGGAATAAACATTTTTCAAGTAAACGGGTTCGTACTCTAAAATCGTATGTTATTGTAAAACTGCCTAGCGTAGCTAATTTTACAAAAAAATTCTATTTGATCTTGGAAACTTGAGAGTACTTTTTATCAAAAAAATTACTAAATATAATTATAAAATATGGGAATAAATATATTCAATAAATAGCAAACAACTACACAAGAGAAAGATTTGTTTGACCTATAGATGCAGTCGACATAAGAGGTCTGTTAGGATTGTTATATATAGGTGGGTTTCCAAACAGCTGTCGTCTAACCGTAAACGATTTATGAAACAAATCCAGATATGTTGAAAGATTTTGCCTAACAATTTCGAAAAATGCGATTTTCTTTATTACAATGCCTTCACGTTGGTAATCGATTACCGCGAGATCAAAGGAAACAACAGGATAAGTTAGCTGTTAGCAGCACAATGTTTTAAGAAATATCAAAAGATGGTCCATGGATGTTTTTACATGCTAATGAATATTGGTGTCATAAACTAATGCATAATCTACCTCCTGAATAATCCCAATGAAACATTATGTCAACTCGTATATTTGAAGAACCTGGCGTAAGTATTAACCGAAAGTCAATTAAAACGAAGGTCCTTGATGAAAATTCTACCTCTTCAATACGTCAAAGAAGAGAAGAATTAGTAGGCATGCCAACTCATTTGCCTAGAGTGGATCCTAATAAGATTAAATAATAGAAGTAATAAAACTTTGTGATAAGAAAATTAAAGTAAAGTTGAGCTCTAAATGTAATATTTTTAGTAGCAAAATATGTAAATTTAAAGGATATTCAGAATATATGATTAACTGTCATTTTTTAGGTAACATTTTAATTATTATGCTAAATATCAAAAACAGCTAAGTTTGCTAAGTTAAATAAAAAATAATAGTTTTAGATAGCACCCTTGTTATGACAATCGTCGAATTTAACGCTCTTTTGAAAATCACATTTCACTTCAAGCGACTATCTGCAGCAGACAGGACATGCAGGCTATTTTCTTTGTAAGCAACTCATATATACTCTAAAGGAATCAAAACTTCATTCTGCCTTGAAATTTTGCATGCATATATACATGTATATCAGCTTGAGAAGGGATAATGCAATTACAGTGCGGTTCCTGCAATCTTCTGTCAAGGGTTTTTATATCGAAATTACTTCAAAATATGAAAAACTGTACGACTGCAATAGAATGATGAAAAAGAAATATACATACAGGATGAGATATAGCTATTGAAGTATTGAGGGTTAGGTTATTAGGACAAAAATATTGTTATTAAACCAAACATTTCTTAATAAAAGTTTTATGCTAGTAATTTCACAGTTTAATAATTAATTAATTGTTATTAAAATTGACACAAATTAAGAAAACATAAATTTATAATATTGTATTAAGAACACATGAGTATGATGTTAAACCTTTAGACTACAGTGATAATAGTCACTGCCCAAGTGTCTAAGTTTCTTAAATGCCAATGGACTCACTCAACATGCCCAAGAGTTCAAAGCCTTCATACTCAACAATAATAATGACATAATTCTGATATCTAAAAACCATTTTAGTAATACCCATCTGAAAGTCGCAGTTACTTCAAATGTCCTAATTATGTAATATACAGCACCAATCGTTTAGACGGTATGGCTCACTGCAGTCATAATCAAGAAATCAATTAAGCACCACGAACATAGCAAAACCATTAAAGACTATTTGCAAGCCACCAGCATATCCATTAAATATTGAAAAGGAACATTAACAATAACAGCTATTTACTGCCTACGACGACATAATATAAACAAACAACAGTTTAGACAGTTTTTTAGATTTCTTGAAAAGCGGTTCTTGGAGACTATAACGCTAAACATACACACTGAGGATATAAACTTATTTCTCCAAAGAAAAACAACTTTATGTGTGTATGCAAAACAACAATTTTAAAATCACATCCAAGGGTGAACCTACGTATTGGCCCACCAACACCATGGGTTTACCAATCAACAACTTGGGGGCTTCTTCTTGTTAAAATCTGTCTTTTGACCATTCTCCTGTTGTAGAAGTAAGTTTAAATATCCTTTACAGAATACCACCTACTACATATATTTTCTCGAGCTTTGAAGAAGCTGCATTAAAGATTGGTCTAAAAATAAATGAAGACAAAACAACATGGTCGTCTCAAAACAAGAACGAAGGCGAATAAGGTAAAACATTACTATAAATGATCACAACTTCAAAGTGGTTAAAGAATTTAAATATCTAGGAACAACAAACATATATGACACCAAATTAGAGTGAGAAGTTGAAACGAGAATAATGGCAGGAAACAGATCTTTCTTTGCAATGCAACATCTAATGAAGTCAAAACTTCTTTCACGAGGTACAAAAATCTGGATATATAAGACCATAATACGACCAGCAGTCGCGTATGGAAGCGACACATGGACGCTAACAAAAAGAGAAGTAAATAAATTGCTGGTGTGGAAACGTAAAACTTTTCGAATAATATATGGCCCTTGCAGAGACAGCGTGACAAACGAATGGATGGGCAGATACAATAACGAGCTAGAGTCTCTATTCGGAAAAGAAAATCTAGTCAATAGAGGTCAAAAAGGCCAATAGACTCAGATGGTGTGATACGCAGTAACGACAATCGCCTTATAAACAATATCTTCTGGGAAAGTCCAGATGGAAGAAGGTCTGTAGGGCGGCCCAGAAAAGGGTGGAAAGATGCAGTCAAAGAAGATCTAGAGAAAATGGAAGTACGACAATGGGAATTACTGGCACAGGACCTACAAACAAAGGCAATAGTAAATGCGGCAAAGACTCACTAAGATTTGTAGCGCCATTGACGATGATGATGACCTACTACATTACCTAATAAATCCAAAAAACTGAAAACAATTCAGAGAATTACCAACCACTAAATTGGAATTAAATATCTCCCTAAAAACAAACCCGAAAATTCACAATCCCACAGAATACCTTAACTAATCCATGCAAGAAGCTGAATGGGAGTTAACGACAATGCAGAAAGAAAACCACCCTACACATGCACTACCCAATAAAATTAAAGAAAAATTATTGAAAAACGAATATTAAGATGGCAGCTAATGAGAGCACAAGACTTCACCAGTTTAAATAGAGCTACAGCACAGTTAAAAACGCTATTAAATAACCACAAAATAATGGTATGAAGCTATCAAGTGTTCACTCTGGAAAGGAACCAGGCAAACAGAATATCCTCAATTCTCCAACCCTGCAATCCACACTGAAGATGGCGCATAGGCAAAAAGCAATAAAGCAATAAAAAGAAAGCCGAAATTTTCGATAAACATCGTAAAATGGTTTTGTGGCCTTCAGATGAACGTCTTTATATAGATAATTAAAATCCAAATGTATTTAGAACCCTCCTATCAACTTAGAACTTAAACTATGAAAACATTTATTGTTAACGAATAATTATATTTATTCACACTATATTAAAAACTTTTTAAAAACAATAATTATTTAACAATAGTGTATATTTACTTACACTTTATAGACTTTTGTTGGCAATAGATTAGAAGTAAAACGGTACATTACAAATAAGCTACAGTCCCCTGTTTGCCACTCCTGATGGTATTTGAACAATATATGCATAAAACACTTATTTTTGTTTTACATTTAAAACCCTTTCTCCAAGTGATCATATTTTTTTTATTATTTCAAAAATGTTTAATAATTATTTAATTTTATAATAGAAACACCAACAATTTTATTACAAATTTTTGTTCATTGGTAAGCCATTTTTTTATTAGGTACAGTTTTTTGTAGATGAAAGAAAATGATAATAAAGAAATAAGTGCCTTAATAAGCAAGTCAATTTATGATACCCTGTGATACCTATACGAAAATGAACAACAAGGCGATATCATTATGTAGTATTTAAGAGTGATACACGCTCTAAATCATTCAAAGACAATACATATTATTTTATAAAATTTCCAAAGCATCTGTTTCTTTATAAACAACGTTATTTCTTAATTAAATAAAAAATATTGATGTAATAAATATTTCTTTATAATAAACCACTGACATATGACGTAGTAGTTTTTGTCGCTAGAGGCGCTGGGGTTTTCATTACGGAAAGAGAGACAGAATAAGCAAATTATAATATTGATGTTTCCGATCAGTTTGATGCCCATTTGCTGTTACCATGATGAAGTTAAAATTTAAAACCGAAACTAAATCTTTAATTATATAAATATTAACTAACTCATAACTAAAAAGGAACGTATACTATGCAGAATTTCAAGATTCTAGAACATTTGAAGACACAACGTCAAGAATGAAGATTTTAATACGTTAAAATTAAGTATTTGATGCATTTAGTGATATCGATGTATATCTACGCCTCTGTTTCAAGCGAACAATAAAGCATTTTTCTTATTGATGAATTTTGTATTGCAGCTCAGCGATACGTCACATAGACACAATCATATTCAATGCTTTCGAGCGTGAAATTGAGTTTTAAAGCAACGTATACAACATCTACAGTACTTTAATATTTACCATTTTCGTTACTTATTGTTTAATGTACCATGATAAGGTTTCGCCGCTTCATGAATATTCTTGAATATTTGTTTCTATTAAGGATTTTAGGCTTAGGGGAGGATCTTATACATATTCAATGTCTCGTAGATAGAGTTGATTTTCAATTCTACCAAAATGTATATCTTTCTGAAATTTTGATGAGTTTAAATCTTGTCAAATTATAATTCCGTTAAAACTTGGTTAAAAACAAATAAGAAAATTTATCTATACACAAAGTTTTAACCAATCTAAAATGTGTGGGTCCTTAATACAAGAATTGAAAAAGTTGTGACGGGTAGCTTTCTTAGATAGTAGACTTGGTAAAACACAGGCTTAATTTAAATAAATATATGTAAGTATACTTAAATATATATATATATATATATATATATATATATATATATATATATATATATACATATATATATACATATATATATATATATATATATATATATATATATATATATATATATATATATATATATATATATATATTCAATAGTTGAATAGCAGAGGTTGTATCGGTCAATAATAGGCAAATGAAAGTCGTCAACTACTTCATTGATTTAATTGAATACGTTTCGCTTTTTGTTTTCAAAAGCATCATCAGTTCACTACAAATAAAAATAAAAAGATTTAAAATATAAGTAAATAAGCAAAAGGGTTCATACTTACAAAAACAATTTCTAGGTTTTTTTTAAAGATGTTAAAAACACTCTACGATAACTTAACATCAAAAACTTAAAAACTAAACGATAGAAACGAAACAAAAAACATACAAGAAAAAACTGAAAGAGCACTATTGTTTATTTAATTTTTACCGAAATATGTATATATATATATATATATATATATATATATATATATATATATATATATATATGTATATCCTCAAAATAAAACTTTATTTTACATACCGTGTCAGTTAATATTACCTAACTACTTATATATATATAATATATATATATATATATATATATATACATATATATATATATATATATTTACGGCATAAAGTGAACTCCGCCCATGTTAAAATTCAGGTTCAAGTGAGCTCCGTGGTCAAGTGGACACCGATATACGGAGCTCACATGACCATTCCATAATATTGGCTCTGTCGATTCGTTAAGATGTATAGTTTCATAATTCTTAATAAAATTTTGGAGCTCATAAGTACCCCTGTATCATAAATGTATTTCGCTTAGTTCACGTGTATATATTATAGGGGTCGTTCAGATCTTTTTCACTGTATATTGGAACCATAGGAATATCGGTTTAAGTAAGCTCTGATAGTTTGGCAACTATGCACTTAGGCCAGCGTTCTTGATATATATATTTTATATATTTTAAACGGTTCATACGGACTCCTTTTCATACGCATTACAATATGTAATCTTCTTCTTCTTCTTGATGTGCCTATCCGTTATGAATGTTGGCGATCATATTGACAATATGTAATAGATATGTATAATACCAAATACCTGTTTTTGGTAGGTACCTGCTATTCTAAAAATAGCTTTATAAATACAAAAGGATTTCATTACCAAGTTGGACGTGTTTTTTCATCTGCGAATATTTCCTAATGTATTCTGTTAACATGAATATGTCTTTATACGTTTTATTTAAGAATACGATTAATAAGATCTTTTAGTTAATCCATTGTTTTACGATATCTTGTATCCAGCTTCTTTATTATTTTATTTCTGGTTTTATCTGTGTAATACATATAATTCTGGATAGGTTATCTTAAAATAAATATTTAAGTGCAAAAATAGATATTTGTATGTAAAAATTGGTAGTAGTGCACAAAAGAGGAAAGAATGCTTAATTTATATAAGAAGAATGTACCAGTTCACCAATATTACATACTTCTAAATGTTTTATCTGCTATTTAGGGGTAATATGTAATCAATAAACGTGGAGTTAGTGTCAAATTTGCAATAATCTTTGGTCAGTTTTTTCTCGATTTTAGTCATAAATTGAGCTGGTATTCGTTGAGTGGATGTTGTGATTCTAGACTTTGTATCTTTTATTCTCTAGCAGTCTAGCTACTTATCTTGGATATTAGGTGAATTTATAGCTACGATATTGTAGAGCTGTGTGATATACGAATGTATGGATGTGTGTGTGTGTGTCTTAATATTCGCTGAATTTGGCTGTCTAATTTATAGCTAAATCTTCGTGTTGTGTTGGTGTCATCCATACTTGCAAGGTATATTCGGTAGCAGAAGCATAGAGTGCAAGCGTCTACGTTTTAAGGATGAAAGGATGCTTCTCATTTTTAGCTGACAAGTTTGCAGAGATTATTTTTCTGGTCCTCAGTTTGCCTTTTAGTTTTAAACAATGTTCTATGAATGACAAAGTGTGATACAAACTATCTTCAAGGTATTTATAGCAAGTCCAGAGTTTAAAAATTTCATGACACTATTGGATGTTTAGATTTTTAAAAGCATCTCTGTTAGGGACATTAAAGTAGGACATCTGACTTTTTCTGAGGTTTGGCTTAAAATTGATTCATAGTCTATTTTTATTGTGTTTAAAGTATGATTTAGATTTTTCTATACTTCAGCAACAAAAGTTTTTGGTTGTGCAACAATATCGATGTATCGTCTACATAATAAAAGTCCTAGTATTTACTGGTATGGGTTGTGTAAATATTATACAGTGTAGGTACCATTACGCTACCCCAAAGGAGACCGTTCTTCGGCGTTTTCCATCTGTTATTTTTACCATTGAATGATACGAAAAATCTTCTGTTGTGTAGGCATACCCGGACAATACAAGCCATTGTTGTATTTTTGATCCAAATTTTAAAATTATTTTTGTGCTCAGATCTTTAGTCAGAAGCCGTAATATTGTTCATTATATACGTAGATAGCAGATCCAAGCTCAACACCGTTGAAAGATTCCCTTAGCTGACTGGTTTTGTCCCCTCTCATTTTAAGTTTTCTTTTCTTGTTTGCCTATGTTTGGCCCTCAATGACTAGAAATACGTCACATTTGTGTTAACCGCATATGTCTGATAAAGTTAAGTAAAATAAAGTACCTATCTTTATCTCTGGATATTCCCTTCTCTAATGTTTATAGAAATAATTAGGATAGTTGGCATTAAAAAGGCCGATTTGGCCGATCTTTAAACCCTATAAAATATGGCTAATCTTTTACTTTTCATTAAAAATTTTAATTTTACATACTGTTACTTTTAGACAATATTTCGATCAGATTTGTTTAGTAATAAATGTAGTTAATATACAGATTGAACCAAATTAACGGAACATACAATTTAATACATGTCTGTATGAACTGCATTTGAAATAGTGGACCAATATAAAACTTGGACAAAAATAAATCCATACCTGGGTATAGACATTGTATAAAATATCGATCAACTATCTGTCTCGCAACAATGTTGTTTGCGTAAGACGGGTTTGTCTAAGGAAGCGATAATAGTTCAGGAAATGAATCTCGAAAAAAAGTTAAAACCTCGCAATTTTTTCGTCCTGCATGTATCCAGTTGAAATTTTAACAGAAGGTAGGTGATAGCCCAAGGATCAAAATCTATATCGAACCGAAGTGCGCTGAAGGTTTTAGTGGTGAAAAATACCCCTAATTTTCAAAAATTTTAAAATAACATAATAAACCTGAATATGGGTAAAATTTGGTTTGAATTAATTAAATAATGATAGTTTCCTGCTTTTGAATAAAGTTCCATCATATTTCAACCCTTAAAAAGCGACCCTTATTAGAGATTAATATAAAAAAAAATTAGTAATGCGAAGAAAATGATTTCACCGTGGAACGATTTGCATAAAAATTTGGAATTAAGCTCAACTCACCCTCAGCTTTATAGTGTATGTCATGCCGATGAACCCTGATTGTTCTTACAAGTGAAAACTACCCCTAATTTTCAAAAATTGTAAAATAATAGTACAAATCTTAAGATAAGTGAAATTTGGTTTGGATTAGTTAAATAGTGATTTTGTTATACTTTAAAATACAAATTCATACATTTTCAACCCTTAAAAATCAATTATTATGAGTGCTATAGGTGAAAAACAATTTTTTGCCAAAATTTTGCAACTTTTCAACGTTTGAAAATCACCCTTTACAACATTGCAGTTTTTATAAACTAATTTATAAGATATTAATTGAAAAAAGTAGAATTAAATTTAAAAAATGTATAAACAGAAAAAGGCACCATATATTCTTATACATTTACATAAATAGTTGAAAATATTTACATTTACAGGTAAAACAATTATAATATTAATTTTATTCGTCATTAATTACATCTTCATCGTGATTTATGTCATCCTCATCATCTTCAATTATTGGTGGACTATTATTGCACCCTTCACCTGAGCACCCAGAACAAGTAGAGTTACAGTATAAACCAACTTTTCTGCACCCACATGAAACGCCGCATCCTTTTTTGCATTGGCAAAAAATAATTTTCAAACGTTCATCGGGTGCAGGTTGTTTGTACATGCGTACGGGTAATAACAAACCATCTTTGGAATACCATCCCCAATCTGTTGCTCTGATATTTTCATTGCCAAGCCATAGACATATGAGCAGATGTTTTATTCTATGGTATGTGATTTCAAAATAAGAACGCTTAAAATTTCGAATGTATAACGCCCTACTAGCTAATATACCGGTTTTGTAGATTATTATGCTTCGAAATGTACTGTACTACACAAATGGAATTTTCCGGAAAAAATTAACTGTTTTTTTTTAACGTATTTCCTTTAATTTTTAACGATAGAGTGTTTCTTCAAAAACGATTTTGTAAAGGTTTTTAAGAGCTACAAGGATCTGTGAATTAAATCTTTTTGGAACCCTTGGTTTTTAAATGGGATGAGTTTAAAGGGCTCGAAAAAGATGGTGCTTGATCGTAAATCGATGCTTTATACGGCTATATCTCGCCAAATATTCATTGTACAAACAAATCTTAATAAAGGATAATTTTAGTCATTAAAAAAGCTACAATTTGGTAATTTTTTATTTTTTTCATATATTCAGTATTTTCGGGCATATTATAAAACGGGTAAAAAATATGAAATTGTAAATCGTTTCTCGCTTTTAAGCTGTACTTTTTCTAAAACTTAGCATTTTAAATGGGTCAAACTTCTTGGACGTATTAACAATACATGTACAAAGGGAATTGCAGAAGGGTAAAGATCCATTTTAATTATGGTGGTGGTTAGGGGTTGTTTTCATCGATTTTTTCGTAAAAAATGAGGTATTAACATTATTTTCATAATAACTCACTCAATTTTTGAGCTAGAGTCTTTTTTATGATAGGTCTATTTATGCTCTTTAAAAAAGGTTTGTGAGTTTTCTTCCAAAAATGCATGATTTTCCCGATATTTGACTTTGAATCTTTCAAATTTGGCATTTGAAGAAAACCGCTAAACATTGATAGGCCGTATTTCGGTTCCCATTATATCGCAAAAACATTTAAAAAATTAATTGTATTTGTATTTACGAGTTATTCGCGAAAAATCGATTAAAAACGTCGATTTTTTCGTCTAAAAGTTGTTACTTTCAATCGCGAATAACTTGAAAAATATCATTTTATAAAAAAAATGTATAGCACATTTTTTGTTTAGAATCACTTTTTTAATCGAAACCTGTAGTTAAAACGTAAAAAAAATTTTCTCCCCGGAGATGGGGTGGCAACCACCCCCTAGGCTTTGGCGAACTTTGGTTTATAATATAATTATTTGACAATCTTTTGTTGGCCAACCACCTACAGCAGAATTGAGCCGAAATACATTATATCCCTATGTTCCGAATCTATTTCGTTCAATCTGTAGAGTCTCTTTGTGAAAAATAAATGAGTTTGTAATATCGGTCACAACTCATATATGGATAATAAGGAAATAAACGGTTAAAATAGGTGTACAAAATTTTAACTACATATATCGGCGCCATTGTTCAGGAGTTGGGTTTATCTCAGAGATCAAAGGTTACGTTACATGCATATTCCAGGTTCTATTTACGTATTTTCATTCCTAAAATAGTATATTTATAATAAAGCCCTGAAGCTACCTTTAGATTCTATGAAAAGTAGAATCTATGGAAATTAGCAAATTAAAAAATAAAGACATAATTCTGAATGGCCAACTTGAGACAAACAATTCTCCCGTCCTTAACTTATTCGGTTACAAACAATAACGTGTAAACGCATGCATCTTTTATTGTTAGATAAAATGAATTTTTTTCAAGTAACGGTCGGATCCATTTCTTACTAAAAGAGTAGAAAATGACATGCTTATGCTTTAGAGTACGGCTACTTTAGTACAAAGTACCCTTTGCTTTTGCCAATTGCTTTCTCACTTTCTTAGCGATGGGCCTGGCTTTTTCTTATCAATAATGTTCTCGTTCGTTATAGTTATTCTAAGATATTCAGAGTTCACTATATGCTCTACATTTGGTTTTATCTAATATAAATTTACAACTATGACGAAATTTTTATAATATTTTATGCATTGATATTAAACTGATATTAAACTGAGGATATAAAAATCAACAATAAGACCGATAATGACGTACATAACGGAAACAACAGCAGATACGGCGAAAACACAAAGACTGCTAGAAACAACAGAAATGAAAGTCTTACGAAAAATAACAAACTAAACTCTAAGAGAAAGAGTAAGAAGTGAAGAAATACGAGCGAGATGTGGTTTAGAGGAAATAAACGCGTGGACCAAAAGAAAAAAGCGGAATGGAATCAACACTTCGAAAGAATGACAGAAAATAGAATAGTACGAATAGCAAGAGACAAATCGCCAAATGGAAGGAGATCATTGGGACGACCGAGGAAAAGATGGTCAGACAACGTCAATTGAGGCTCAAAACCGAAGTAAAACAAGCATTAAGCCTATTTATAAAGAAGGAAGAAGAAGAAGAAGAAGATATTAAACTGGAGTAGAGCACTTGGTAGATAATATTTATTTGTTTTGAGTATACTTATTTTACAACATAGTACATAAAATAATAAATATTTGTGTGCTCAGTTTTTTGCTCTGAATTGAAGATTTTATCTCAAAATATGACTGTACTTTATACAAATATTATTATTTTCTGAGATACCGGTATAAATATAAATTTTGAATTTCGCAATGATTTTTTAAAATTATTTTCTTGTGACGTTATGTCAGTGTTTAAGAATAATGCTGGGAATAAGGTTAAATAGGTTTTTATATTTTATTTGACGTTTAAATATTTAAATCTGAGTTCATAAATCGAAAAACTATAAACTTGTGACAACAAATTGCTATATAACAGTACGAGGCAATATTCTTATGCTGTGACAAAATCATCATATTTGCTTTACATTGCCGTTTTTCCTGCCGTATCATATTTTAGCATAGTCTTCTGATTCATTTTATAGACAAGCGGTAATGGATATCCACAATTTGTCTAATAATATTAAGTTTTAAAAACAGCTGTGCTTTTATTCTCATTCGTTTACCTTTTGTAAAGCCACCTTATATAATCTTTTTGTATATATAATTTGTTTATTGATTTTACATTTTAGATAAAATTTCATAATTGTAGTTCTCTTCCGTTTATTTTCTATAGTAATACATATACAAACCCAATTCGAAATGGAGAAAAACCAGCGAGTTCTAGATTGAACATAGACATTCGTCTCTCTTTCTCCCTATATGTTATATAAAGGTCATCGTCATCATATAGTCAGAACGCAACAAGGTTCTATTACCTTTTCTTTTTTTTGTCTCCTCATTAGTATTGAAAACTCAGCCACGTAAATGACGTAAAAATTTATTTCCCTATTTCTGAAGTGCCTTTCCTGGAATAACTTTTTTAAGTCTAGTTCATTTGATTACTTGTAATTGATTTGATAATCCCTAACAAATAAGTTGTTGATTGTAGGTAGGATAGCATGTGATTGAACAGGGATGTGTTGATAAGATGTAGGTAGTCTCATTATTCCTAAATCTGACCATATGTTACTTCCCACCTTCATTCGTGGACGTCCTAAGGGATTTTTTTTCTCGATCCTCCCAATTTAGCTTGACAATGCAGTTATTAGAGAGCCTTTGGATATAGCCAGCGCAAGCTTGGCGCAACTTTGGCGTTGAGATTTAGTTTCTTGTAAGACGTTGCTACCTTTGTATATGTGTTTGACCTTGGCATTAGTTTCGTTTGGTATTGGTTAGTACTCGGACCTATATAAGTTGGAAAATACTTCCGATGACATTTCTAGCAATCCTGATCTAATTACTACTTGAGTTTTACTTACATTGTTTTGACAGTGTTCTCGTCACATATCCACACAGTAGCACTGATTTAATTATCTTCTTATAAATCCTGATTTTATAGATTCCTATTAGACTTCTGGATTTAAAAGTGTTGTAAGGGTTATAATATATACATCAGTTAGCTACCTAAATATTCATTTTTATTTCTTATGTGAGAACGTTATCTACGATATACTAAATACTGCAATGTTTTAAAATGATATGGGTTTATTGTAACATTATACTCTACTCTATATCATCTTTTTTTTGCATGTTAAAAGACATTTATTTAGTTTTTTTACTGATTATCAGCAAATTTTTTTGGTGCTAATAGCATTATTTTATAGCATTCCAATATTTATTCTATGGATTAAATCTGGATAGCAAATAGATATTCTTCACTTTCTCGGAGAAAAAATATTGCTACTAATTTCAAACCTATTTTAATGCATGGATACGAGTAATATCAAATGACTAAAGCAAGTGAGGAAGAACTCCGAATATTTGAAAAGAAAATAATAAGAGACAACGATTTGAACCTTCGTCGAAGCTAGATTTATTTAATTACCAGTCTAATCGCACCTAGTTTTTGTGCTTTTATTTATATCCAGTTAATATTAAAAGTGTAATAAATTGTTGTGATACCGTAAATAACAATGGAGAATAACAATGGAGAAAATCGGTAAGGAATTTTAATCTAATTAGATACTTACGTCAAAACAAGTTCATATTATTTATATCACCTGATGTCATTAAACAACGAAAATGGATGATGTTAATAGTCCAGTGGCGTCGAGGCCCAAACGTTATTGACATCGTATAAAACTTCTTCATATTCTGTAGCGTTAATCAATTCAATTCCAAAATTCCAATATCTACTTGCACTGTGAAAAATTATAGAACCAAGATATATACATTTTTTAATCACGAATTTCAAATCACCGTATTTGTATTTACCTAGCTAGTGAAGAATTAGAAAAAACTGTCATGAAGGCTGACAACGAAAGAATAACTATCAATCATCAAATAATTTATGCTCGACGCTTAATTACACCAAATGAAAGATTACTGATCTCTAATGTTTGTCCTAGTATTTATCACACTTTCATAGAATATGAACTTAAAAAATTAAGCCTCAATTTATTACCTCCAATTAATTTTTTACGAAGAGGTACAACAAACCCAGTATATAGATATATATATTGAGCTTTCCAAGACATACATTTATCTTTCCTTTGAAAGCTACATTAATTTCTCCCTCAATTGTCAAAAACCACGATCAAACATCTAATCGTATTTTCTTATCTTTAGAAAACAGATGTGTTACTATTGTAAAAAATCTGACCATTTTGTAGCAAATTGGTCATTCTGTACAAATCCAAATCAGAACTTTACAACAACAGTGCCAACTACTACTATAAATACAGTACTTAATACTCTTCCACACATGACGTCCTGATCACATCAGCATCTTCAGCGAAGTCCTTTTCCTTACAATCCTCGACTATACCTACTTAATTAAACTATAACCAATATTAACTCCATCTCAAATATCACCCTTAACATTATTCCCAACTTCTCAAACTACATACACAGATAAAAATATAACAACTACCCAGTTATCAACAATACCTAATATTTCACAACCTCATATATCAATCCCAAACTATTCTCAACACTTGCATAACCTATCAATAACATATCAATAAATACTGTAATTTAAAAACTAAAATTGCGTAGCCAAGAAAAAGTAGTCATAACCCAAAGTGCTTTAACAAAGGTGAACGAATTATTAGCGTAACAGCTGTTTGAAAACTAAATATTATGAGACGAATTGGGATATTGTATTACAAAAAACTATACCGCTTGATTATGGTTTGTTGATTAAGGAAAATATGATATGACAGGAAAGACTAATGACTGTATAGCTAATTGCCACATAAATATCAATGTAACGCAAATCGTATGATTTTGTATATAAGACAAATAAATATTATATTCTAAATTATACCTATAGAGATACAAATAATAAAACAAACATAATAAAACAACTATTAGGTATACAATATAGTAAATATTTATTTAGATAAACGTAAAGGTTAAAACATGTTTTTTAATTCGCGGTAAAAGATTTATTAGAGTTTAGCACATAAGATAAATTCGTAACAAAATTCACATACCAGTAAATGGTACTCGTTACAGCAGCGAAGTAATTTTAGCAACAGATATGTAGGCTGACCTTACCCCTTGACATACAGCAACCAAAACAGAATCGGTGATAGCGCAAAGGGCAGCTACCCCTTAACCAAGACACGACTCTCTTGTTTGGCAGATAGCACTTCACCTCCCGATATTACTAACTGCGACGGACCCCTAATAACACGCTGTGAGGTTATAAAGACCATACAATCATCAAAAGATGGCAGAGCGACTGGTCCTGATGAAATTCCAACTGAAATATATAAGCTTATAAAGGATAGCAATGTTTTAGAGGCTATAACTTCGTTTTTCAATACCATTTATACCAGCGGACAACTACCTAATGGTTGGTCTAACTCACTGTTTATAGCTCTACCTAAGAAGACAACAGCAAAAACCTGTGCTGATTATAGAACCATCAGTTTATTAAACCACTTATTGAAAATTTTTCTGAAGGTAATACATGGTCATATCTACAATAAATGTGAGGAATACCTGGATGACACTCAGTTTGGTTTCCGTAACGGATTTGGAACGAGAGAGGCACTGTTTGGAATGAACGTACTTGCTTAAAGATGTCGTGATATATCTGTAGACATATACTGTTGTTTTATTGACTTTCAAAAGGCATTTGATCGTGTTAAGCACTCTATATTGATCGAAGCTCTAAAAGACATTGGCTTGGACGGCAGAGATGTTCGAATAATTGCAAATTTATATTGGAATCAAACAACATCAGTTTTAGTAGATGGTGTGGAATCACAAGCTCTCAATATTAAAAGAGGAGTACGGCAGGGATGCCTCTTGTCACCCCTGCTTTTTACTTTGTTTACTCCGAAAGAATTTTCAGAAAAGCACTTTCTGAAAAACAAGAAGGAATACTTGTGAACGGCGAAGTCATCAATAATTTGCGATATGCGGACGATACAGTACTCCTAGCTTCTAGTCAAGAAGATCTGCAAACACTACTTGATAGTGTCGTTGAGAGTTGTAGGGAGGCAGGTCTGTATCTTAACATAAGGAAAACCAAAATACTTGTAATAAGTAAACAACAGAATATAAAACCGTCTATATATGTAAATAATACCAAACTTGAGCAAGTTGATAAAATCGTCTACCTTGGACAGCAATTAAATTGTAATGCAGAAAATCACGGCGAAATTAGATCCAGAATAGATCAGGCTAGAGCTGCTTTTAGAAGGATGTCCAAGGTGTTATGTAACAGAGACCTAAAATTGGCATTAAGGATCCGCCTACTTCGCTGCTACGTGTTCTTGGTCTTACTTTATGCTGTCGAGTCCTGGACTGTGAATAAAATCGATCTAAATCGCCTTGAGGCTTTCGAAATGTGGTGCTATATAAGAATTTTAAAAGTTTCCTGGGTGGAGAAGATTCGTAACTCCACAATACTTGAACGTCTCAGCAAGACCACTGAGATCATAAAAAGCATCAAGCATCTGCTACAAAATATCATGCAAGGAAAAATAGCAGGCAAACGCAGTCCAGGGCGAAGAAGAACCTCATGGTTGAAGAACTTGCGAGATTGGTATGGTGTAGATACAAGCATGCTATTTAGGGTGGCAGTGAATAAAATTAAAATAGCTATGATGGTAACCAACGTTCTGAAAGGACATGGTACATGAAGAAGAAGAACTGGTCTCTTCGACGACTAGGCAGCCTTCACCCCTACTGGATAGAACGACTGTCTTTGATGACTAAGCAGTCTTCATCCTTACTGGATGGAATGATTGTCTTTGATGACTGAGCAGCCTCCACTCTTATTGGATGGAATGACTCTCTGTTAATGGGCTAATTATACGGGGAGAATTAAAACATGAAACATGGACGACGAAAAAACAAAATAAGAGCCGATTGAGCATCGCAGAAAGAAGAATTATTAGAGAAATATATAAACCTGTTATCGATAATATTACAAATCAATACAGAGTGCGAAACAACCGCGAACTAATTGATTATTATGACCAACTAGATAAAGGAAAAACATAAATAACATCTTATACGTAATACCTTGTAAAAATAATATTGTACATTTTTAAGAACGAACTCCTATTTGAACATTGAAGCGTCAAATAAAATATGTAGTACATAATAAATATTGTGGCATATTTCTTTCATTCTATCCAAAAAATAAAAAAAAAAAATAAAGTGAGACATATTGAGATGGATTACTGAATACTATTATAGCATACAAGTAGTTTGAGCTACCGGATATTTAAATACATTAAAACTTGGTGTGAACATTTTGGTTAAAAGAATAAATTTGATTTTTATATTACACATGTAGTTGACGTTTCTATCTCCAAATTCTTTTTTGGAGTTCTTTTCTAGACACGTACTAAACAAATTTTGTTTATATTGCAGTTTCTTCTTTTAGTAGATTTAATAGTGATATGAGGATATCAGTTTGCTACATATACATAAAATACAAATAGACTGACTGTTGCAATACAGGTCCGTTTCCTCAGTGCGACAGAGAAAACTGGCGAAAAGCAGTCCCTGCATCTCTTTCTAATTTACCAGGTTTATCGAACGCGTGACCTAAATGACCAATGAGAAGGTCACGTGGTCGATAAACCTGTCCCATTAGAAAAAGATACAGATATTGCTTTTCGTCAGTTTTCTCTGTCGCATTGCGGAAACGTGAATGTATGGCAGTATTCAGTCTATTTGTACTATATGTCTATGGTTTGCTACATGAATTTTCGCTTTTATCTTTTATGTGACAAAGTTATCAGCGATATCTAAATAGCTCCAATCCTTCAAAAGTATATGGTTTTATTGTTACATTAATGCTCCATTCTATATCATACCTTTGTCTGTTAATGAACTTTTATTTGGTTTTCTTGTTATTGACTATATAACACCGTTTTTTTACGCTAAAATCATTATTCAATATATTATAATGTGTAATTTCTCTGGCTGCTGACGAACAGAAGTTTTTATTAACTTTTCTTTAATATAATTATGTATGCAGATTTGTATTTTGATCTTCTCACGGTGCTAAAGAGCAAATCTAATAGTTTATTGTATTTTTCCATAAGATTTCTAGTTTTTCACTGTGTTATGGCTCCTCTTATTTCTTTTCCTACGATTTACATTAATTCATTTAATTATTATTTCTGAAATTTCAAGTTTATACACAGTTTCTTTTGTTCCGCTTATTTATCTAAGATATGTTATTCATTCTTATCTATCTATCTATCTATATAAGGATTTTTACAGCTGTCGCCGCCTTCCTTCTTTCAGCCAACGTCTCCAGTCCTCTCTGTTCTGCCATTCTCCATCTCTAAGGTCTCGTTTTTTCCATGGCCTCGTCCACTTCATCCCTCCATGATCTTCGGGGTCTACCTCTTTTCTCCTTCCTATTGGGCTCCAATCCGAAATCCTTGCTATCCACCTTGTATGATCTGTTCATTCTTATCTATAGATGTGCTTATTCCTATCAATTATCTATCAATATTTAAAGTCTTTTTTATTTGTTTTAGTCATTGTAATGATTCGCATCCGTACATAAAAATAGGTCTAAAGCTTGTATTATGCTCTAAACTCCTTCAGTGGTAGTATTACCAACTGCGATTATTGTTCTAAGATATTTAATGTCTTCCATACTTTCGAAATTGAAATTGTTGACTTTAACGTTGTATCTAGATTTACTGACGGTCTCTTATGTTTATGCGCTGGTATTTGGTTTTCACTTCGTTGATTTTACTTGAAACTTTTTTCGTGCTCTCTGGACTTTGTTCAGTATGTCGTTTACATATTTATAGATGTAATCATCAGCATAACTAGGAGCTGCTTTGTACCTTGGGCCGTTAATGGATTACATCGTAAATCGGCGCTGTTTCTATCTTAATAAATTGTTCTTTAATTTTTTGACTATTTAAATCGAGAATCTGTATTTTATTCGACTGTTTATTAAGGCAGAGTTTCTTGGGGCCAATTTCTCTCTCAAGGTTTTTGTTTCCCGTATCAATATTACAACAATTTTGCTGGATGCCGACATAGGAAACCCGTTGGTATGTACATACTGTTTCGATATCTTCTTGTCTCGTTATAAAGTGAATATTAGTTAATTAGGAAATATGATATTGTCTAATAATAGCTAAGTTGTTTTGCTTTGCTTTCTCAGACTGCTACCGTTCGTACCTTCTGGTATTTGATATTTCAACCGTCAAGCAACAATTCCTATATGCATTAACTTAATGCTGATATTCTGCTTCCCCAATTCAGTTAGCAGTCCCGAAACCAATAAAATTGCTACATTCAAGTTTTCTATTAAGCTGCCCAGAACTATAGGTACGCCTTATTATCTTACTGATGTTAGTGCTGCCCTTATAAGTGAATAAAATATGAAAGGAAGGTTTTGGTAATATAATAAGATCCTTGTGTTACAATATAATGTCTCCGAGAAAGTAAAGTAATATCAAAAAGCTATTCGGATTTAATCCATAGCTAAAATAATTAGAATGCTATAAAATAATGCTATATATTAGCATTAATAAGTTTATAATGGATACTAAAGTTTGAAAATAATTAGAGCAAGTAATTTAAATTATCAAAGTGCTTATTAAACATAAAAATAAAATAAAATTATATTAACAATTTATATTATAATATATTTAAAAACAGTAGCCAAATATTCTTGGAATTCTTCGATGACTAACCTGGTGGATATTTAAATAAATTTTAAGTTCTAAAATGTACCTGCTCTAAAATTTGAAAATCTACGACTAATACAACTACTGGCAACATCGCAGGAGCTTAGTTGTGTACGCTAAAAGCTGTATACGGATCCCAAAAATGTTTTATCCAGTTACGGAGTCCACTTGATCCGACGTGTTGGTCGGAGTCTACATAAAGCGCTACTCAGATTAATAATATACACGGCGTATATTCTCCTGGAGTTAGTATAATACCGTTTTAGTACGGAGCCCACATTAACCGCTAGAAGTATATATATATATACATATATATATATATAACATATATATATATATATACATATATATATATATATATATATATATATATATATATATAAAGTAGTTAGGTATTATTGACTTACACGTTATGTAAAATAATAAAAACAGACACGAGTGTCTTTCTGACATAAATCAAACATCATTTATTAATCAATGTCATAATATATTCAAAATTAAAATATTGTACTTGCATAAAAATATAATTTAGGAAAAATTTAATAATGTTTTGTGAATTTAATAATTTAATGGTTTAACCTCATGTTGTAAGTTTTTATATAGTTTTATACAATGTTTTTTTTAATTCTAATTTCATTGTATTTACCATAACATATTGTAGCATATCCTGATGAAGCAAATAAATTTTGCGAAAGCTTGATTTAAGAACAAAGAGTTTTACTGATCCTGCCCTACTTAATGACTTCATCCTCAAAATAAAACTTTATTATATATATATATATATATATATATTATATATATATATATATATATATATATATGTATATAAGGAAAAGAAGTCTTTGACAACGTTAGAAAACGGAGCTTTGAGGTTTATTGGATTTACAGCGGTGAAAATAAGTGTACTTTTTTAACTAAATTTCAAGATTTCGAAAATGTTTATTTTCATTATCAGGAAAAACTGAATTAAAGTGCTACTGTTAGTAAAGCATCCTCGAAATCTATTAAGAGTGTAAAGATTGTTAAAAACTTAGGTTATTGAGATTTGTCTTTCGTGGATCTTCTACTCCCAGGTGACAAATTCACGCACCACTCATTGATTGAGTCAATTATTAAAAAATATAAAAATTGCATGGTGTAAAAGACCAAACTTGACAAATTATTCTACTCTAACACATAAGAAAAAGACATTTACAAAGTTTAAAATTGTCCTGTTAAAATGTGTTTAAAGATGTCTTCCACAACTTTAACAACTATCACTTACCTAAAGGCTATATGATTGTCAGTCTTAATGTAGTTTCATTATTCACCAATGTACATCTAGATGAAGCTTTAATAGCTATTGAAAACAATTGGAACTTTACTAGTTCTCACTGCAATATCAGCTTGGAGTACTTAAAAAAACTCATCTCTTTTCTGTTTAATAACACCTATTTCACATTCAATAATACTGTGTTTAGACAAACACAAGGAACTCCTATGGGAGGTACTATCTCTCCCATTTTGGCCTGCTATGTGATGGATCCTTTACTGGATATGGTGATCCCAGAATTGTCCTTTTATATTCCTTTTGTAAAAAAGTATGTGGATGATTCAATCTTAGCTATTTCTAACAATGGTTCCACAGAACTCCTAAATGTATTCAATAGTTATGACCCTCTATTACAGTTCACAATCGAACATGAGGATGATCTATGCTCAGTCCTCTTTCTTAATACCCGGTTCATCAGAAATTAGAACAACTCCCTGATTATCGACTTGCATAGAAAAACGCATAGTTCTGGACGTTTCCTCAACTATTGGTCATATTATAGACATTCAATAAAAATCAATTTACTCAAGCAAATGAAGGCTAGAGCTATAGCTATCAGTGATCCTTCTTTCCATCAGAAGAATCTGAGAATCCTGTCTAACCTTTTCATCGACAATTCATACACCCCGAACATAGTACGCCAAAATAATGAGGTATAACCCGACAAGCGAGAGCTGGCTGGTTGCGTGTAGAACAAATTGAAAAGTGGAAGGAATTGCTCATTTCTATTGCAGTCGGCTAGGAGTTTACATCGTGTATAACCGTTTAAGTACCTATACTATATATCTATAATCGCGATTAAGTATCTCTCCTATCTCTCTTAGAACAATTTCTTTTCTATTTTCGCGCAGCTCACCCGCCAGCTCTCGCTTGTCGGATTATACAAATTATTGTCACAAGCGTAGAACAAAATATCAATTGCTCATATACTTCATTAAAATACATAAAAGGCATAACACCTAGACTGGCAAGACTTTTTAAAGATTTTACCAATTTAAAAATAGCCTTTAAAACTTCATTAACTGCAAGATCTATATATTCTAAGGTTAAGGATAAAAGTGACTATAATTTAGTATACAGTCTGATCAAATTTTGAAATTTACATCAAGAGACATACTGTAAAAATGAGTTTTGGTTTTTATTAAACGTTCTCCTTTAAAGTTTTTTTTATGATTTATAAAATAAGATAAAATCGAGTATAAAATACTTTATCCGATAATAAACATTTTTAAGTAAGGACGGATTAAGTATTCGAAGTAAATTGCCTCAGGAACAGAAGTCTTAGGGGAAGATAAAATAAAGACTACCAAGAGTATAAGATAATATCTGAGTTCTTACAAAAACATCGTAACTAAACGTTTTTACTTTTATTATAATAAGCTACCAAAGGCTTTAAAATTAAGTTATTAAAAGTAATTATTAGTTTAATCTGAAATACATACATAAATATATTTCACAAAATTGACACAAAGTATACATTACTTATATCTTTATACAAAAAAAAAAATTAAAAAAAGGTGAAAAAATATAAAATATCTTCTTTTTATTTCATATCCTATCATGAGATTTGTAATAATATTCATTTTGAAAGCATTTTCTATGCAAAATATAGTAGAATTTGTGTATCCACATTAACCCTTTATAAGAAAGTGATCGCTATGAGTTTACATCTTTAATTCACTCATGGTTTACCCACTCCAGTATTCTGAAACTCTACTAGCTCAGGTCATTTGCTACGAATCTTGCAACTTAAATATCTATACACCTAGCCCATATCCTGTAAAGAACTACTACTACTTCTATCGGTTTACAGCGTTCTCCGATGCCTTCCCACTCATAACTGCCATTCTTCTCTATTTAACCATAGGCCTGGAGGGATTTCTCTTTCCTCTATTTCTTTTTCAATTACCTCTCTCCAGCTTCTTCTCGGCCTTCCTCTTTTCCTTCTCCCTTGTGGTGTTCACGTCAAAATCTGTTTCGGAATCTTGTCATCTGGCATTCTCTGTACATGGCCGTACCATGTTAACTGTTTTATTTTTATGTCATTAACTGTTGTATGCTTGACTCCCATCATTTCTCGTATTTTCTCATTTGGTATCCGATCTCTTCTTGATTTCAATATAAGGTTGAATGTTCGAATAATTGAACTTTGATGGTATACAAGGCAAATATCGAACACAGTAATTAATTATATCTTGCCCAAGTACTTTCGATCAATAGATCATCCTCAGGAGCATTTCGTCAGTTGTGGCCTATCCGACATGAGCAGAATGTCATACGTGTAAATTTGGACATAACAATACAATACACAAAGACAAACACTTTAAAAATTTTTTAAAAATGGAGAAGCTACATGTTATATAGAAGCCGGAGACAGAATCATTCTGTCTTCATTCTGTTATTCTTGCTAATTGTCAACTTTTTAGTACTTTTACCTTATCATAGTTAACAATGTGTCCAGTATTCTTAATATGTTGGCTGAAAGCTGTGTTTGTGGACTTCCTCACAACATCACTCTTGTGCAAAGCTATTCTTTTTGATAGTTTCTGGCTGGTTTGACCAACATACACTTCTGAACAGGAACCACGTCGAATATCATACACTACATTGTGATTATCCAGTTTCTTACCTCTTTCTACTAAGAGAAAGAGGTAAAGATGCCTTTAATCTTTTATACACTGAATTTGCTATCACTATGTTAAACTGTCTGAAATGGTTTGTGAACTGTGGTGATAAATCCCTTGCGTAAGGCAATCTCCCATAGAAAAGTTCTACTGATTCCCCTTTTAATGCTTGTTTTTGATATGTTCTTACCGTTTGCATTTCTTGGAACAGTACTTAGAGAATTGTACAGATCTGTTCACCTAGATGGTAATTAGTTGTTAGAATAGGAATTGCCAATTCGAGAGAGATGTTGGTAAACAAGGAAGTAATATCAAAACTCGCCAAGATATATCCTGAAGGTAGTAAAAACCCATTGATCTTATTTGCAAATTCAAAAGAATCTTCAATTTTGTAGGTAATGTAAGAAGAAGAAGAAGTGTCAATAATACCTGCTAGATACTTAGCTAAAAATTTAGTGGGAGCATTCTTACTTGCAATTATAGGACGTAGTGGGCACCTTTATTTTTAAATTTTTGGTCCATAGTATGTTAGGGTGGTAATGGATATATATATATATATATATATATATATATATATACATATACATGTGTGTGTACACAATGTGTATCGTAAATGTTTGTTCACTTTGACTTTGACTCTGATATTAGTATTATAATACGAAATTTGTTATTAAATTTTATGTTGTTATTATGTAATATTTTAACTAGAAAATTTAACAGAACCAATTTGGAATTATTATTAAATCCATCTTGTCTATCTTTTCTTCTGAAGGTATTACACAAATAGACGAGATAAAGCTGGTATCTAAAATCAGGTCATAAAATAAGACATTAAATTTTTCTTTTTACAGATTAACACGAACAGTACTATTAAATCAACAGTTTTAACAGCACTGCATATCAATCTACAAAACCAATAAAGATAAGTCTGTACAATTCAGAAAGCTTTGTGTAACGTTGCACTCTAATACCTATAAAGTAGAGCACGATTGTATACAGTGTATGTTTATGTATATCCTATTATAAATCTAGAGGTTTTAGTGTTAGAGATGTTGTAAAGAACCCATGTTTAATTTTCTGTCAGCGAAGTGTGAGTCAGCGGGCTACTAAGCCCGGTCGAGTTAGATTTTCTTTTAACATCTACTAACTTTAAAGAAAGAAACCTTAAATAAGTAAATTGTAAATAGTTTTTTAGTGTAGTACGAAAGGTTAAATAAAAAAATATTATAATTTGGTAACAGTATCAATTCATTTTAATACTTTTGACAGCTATATTTACAAGATTTACAAGTAATTATATTCAGTTTATTGTTTCGTGTTTGTTTATTTCATTGTCATTTTAAGAACTGAACAAATTATCCAAATAATCTACTGTTTCTGTTTCAGCAAATATTGACTTCGGAATTTTTTCGTACATTACATGCTGACGCACATTTTGATACCTACGTCTTGTTTCCTTTTTTTATACAGATTATTGTTAGTCAATTTTAAACGGATATGTGGCTTATCAGTATGGGTGCTTAGCTTCGGTGCCGCTGATTCATTTAATAATTATTACTAATTTAATAATTTGGATTAAAAATAATTCATCGGGCTGTAGTCCAATGACGCTACCCTGCAGCAAGGTCACGTGGGCTATTGTATCGAAAAGTAGTTACGCGGAATGCGATGGAATGCGTCGAGAGTACGGGGCCAAATCAAAGTCCAAAAAGTGGGGTGAAGCGCATACTTATCTACTGTAGACTCCGCACTTTCGACGCATCCCATCGCATCCCACGTGACTGCCTCTCCATACAATAGCCCACGTGACCTTGTTGCAAGGTGACGTCATTGGACCACAGCTCAATTAATTATTTTTAATCATTTAAAAATAATTAAAAAAAATTACATATGCCTCATTTCTGAAACCCATTTTACGAATGAGTCATATATAAGATTTAGTGGTTATAAATCTTATCATACTACTCACCCTGTTAATGCAGCCAAAGAAGATAGTGCGGTAATAATCAAAGAAACTATTAGGCACTATCAGGAAATGGGATACAGAACTAAAAAATTTCAGGCCACATCAGTAAAAATAAAATGTAAAAACTACGAGTTAATCGTCACATCGGTTGATAAGACATGCCATCAAGAAAAAATCAATATGTAGATTTCCTGACGAGTCAAGGACACATATTTTTCCTTGTCTTCTTCTTTCAGTGCCCTGTCCAATTATCGAACGTTGGCGATCATATTGGCAATAATAACCTTATTCACGGCGGCTCTAAATAAATTAAAGGTGGTTTCTTGATACCATTCTCGGAGATTTCGTAGCCAGGATGTTCTTCGTCGGCCTGGGCCTCTCCTTGTAGGAGACTTCAATGCAAAACATACGCATTGGGGGTCACGACTGACTACCACCAAAGGAAAAGAATTTTTAGAAGCAATGAAATACATAAAATGCGACGCAATATCAACGGTAAAGCCAACATACCAACCTACTGACACAAATCAAATCCCAGACCTTATCGAGTTCTTTGTAGTCAGAAATATTTCAACAAATTACATAGAGATAGAAGAGGCATTGGATATGAACTCGGACCATTCTCCAATTATTTTCACACTCAGTGACACAGTTATCATAAAAGAAAGCCCCCCTAGACTTGTTAACAAATACTGACTGCAAAAGTTTCTAGATAGACCTTGAAGAGCGAACTTTAGTACAATACATACGTAATAATTCTAAGAGATTTGACTTTCCCTCTATTTCCGATTCCGTTGCGTGATTAATGTCAAAGGCAACATTTCTATCATAAATTTATTCAACTTCGCGCATGTCATCATCTACCTCATCAATCCATTTCAAGAGTTTCCTTATAGTTTTTATCCCCACATTTGACCTTTTTTGACGTACTGAGTTCACTAGAATTATTCAGAAGCACGGCAAATAAAATTAAAATAGCGATGATGATTTCCAACCTCCGATAGGAGAAGGAACCTGAAGTAGAAGACGTACTGAATCCCTCATCAATTTTCAGGTAAATAGTAAATAAATACGAACACTAACAACCCGTCTATTGGGGGGAAATCGAATTTTAAATCTAAATATCTTTGGAAAAAGACAAGAAAAAACAACCCACTTTGAAAAGTCATTAAGGGCAATTTTTTAGGTAGGGAGATATCCCACTTTCGATAAGCGATGCCATCTGAAAGACTGAGCGTTAGTACTTAACGCTTAAAAAATTAAAATGTAAGATTTTATACTCAAACTGACGAACAGCTATTTAAAATGCATAAACTAATACTGTAAACGTGTCTAATATTTTGACCCAGTGAACTTTTTTTACTATACATTGAGGCATTCAACGTGTTAAAGTAGGCTTTGAAATAAACCTTCCGTCTTTCCGATGATTAGACTCTCACAAAGAATTTATAAAATTTTACTAAAAACTGTTTTAATAAAAGTCATATGATGCTGGTTGGAAAAACTTTTCCAAAATATGATGTACACAAGAAAATAATAATTTTCATTTTAGCGAAAGCATCTCTTTATTTATTATTCTTTATGCCTTTACTGTTTGCAGAATATTTTTCCGTTTCGACAAAAATAAAAAGCGTTACGTCCATGTTCCGGAATAAATAAAACAGAAATTACCCAACGAGTCACTTGCTTGAAAGCAAACGTTGCATTATGAAAACACGACCATTTATTCTTACATTTTCTGTTTGTTTAGTTCAAGTCTGGTTTTACAACAGCATAAAAATGGTGAAAGTAAACAATATATGTAAATCTGCGCCATTTCGCCCTGAATATGATGTTTACACGTTGCTTTCCTGTAACTCGGGCGACTTTCAGCGCCACCCTTTGTCTACCCCTTGATACTATCTTCAAATTCAACTGTTTTATTGCTTAGAGAAAACGAATGTTAGAAAAGTAAAATTGGATTTTGGTATGAAAAAATCAAAACAATGTTTATGATACAATAATATAAATTTCCAACCTAACTTTATTCCGAAATTTTTTGACGAATGGAAAAAAAATATAATTTTCATATAATAATTTTAGATGTTGATATAAGGTTACATGCTCGAATAAATTAACTTTGATCAAATAAAAGGCAAATATCGAGCACAGTTTGGAATATATTTGCAAATTGGGTATATACAGAACGGGTATATTTGCAAATTGTAAAAATATGATTGGCTTGTCTCACAGACGCGCACGTGTTCCGCGAAGGGTTGTATCTTGTTATAGATGTACTGACAGAAAAGGTAAAGGAGGGAGCTTCTTGATCAATACTGTTTGCGGATAATATCGTGTTAGTGAAGGAGAGCAAAGAAATGTTGAAGAATAAGTTGAAGGAGTGGAGAAGGTTAGCAATTTAAAAACGGAGTATATGTGGTTGGGCCAAAAAAAATGTCTGGGGATAGAGGTAATGGATTTTGTTAAGAGTTATGAATCATAACCGATGCAGTACACAACATTGCCTGTTATTTACAAGGTCATAAAGTACATCCCAGAGGTACTTTGCAGTGCGTCATTAATTATGACGTCATATAATGAATTAGGTGTGTCGAGCATTATTTCATATAATTATTGAAGAATCTGACAGATTCCAGGATCGTACTTAGCCACAGGTGGTAATCCCGTATATTAATAAAATTTAAAAATATTGTTTAATAAATTTATAAATATGGAAACATTCGAAATTGACGACAAAATGATTCATTTATTGAATTTTTGTATCTTCTTCTTCTCAAGGGGCTATCTGCGCGTCAAAAGTTGGCAATCGTCACAGCGATTTTTAATTTTTAGAGCGAGGCTCTAAATAAGTCATTATTACATGGGTTACGTCTCCTTCCTATGGATCTTTTTCTCCGGATTTTTCCTTGCATAATGACCTGGAGTATTAGATATTTATCTTCTTCCATCACATGACCCATATACCCCACTTTTCTTCTCTTAATTGTTAGTACTTCTCTTTCCTTATGCATACGTCACATTACCTCAACGTTGGTTATTCCATCTACCCATGAGATCTCTAGTACTCTTCGGTACATCCATATCTCAAATGCCTTCAGTCTCCTCACGTGAATTTTCTTCAGTGTCCACGCTTCCATCCCGTATTATAATACGGATAGCACGTAGCACCTCAGCAGTCGTATTTTTAATTTAAGGTTTAACTTTCTTACACATACCTTTGTATTCTTGTAAATGCGCTTCTGGCCTGTTTGATTCCGATTTGTACTTCTTGAGAGCTGTCATTGTTTTCATTAATAGTTGTATCTAGATATTTGAATTCTCTTACTATTTCAATAGGCTGATTCTTTTGGCTATAGTATAAGTAACACAAAAAACACTGTTTTCAAAAAATTTATTTGGTAACTTCTAAATTAATTACAATAATAAAATATAATTCCAATCATAAAAACTATTTATTTACTAATGTGTAATAATAATAGTTTATTGAAAACACTGAAAAGTAGAATTTGAATATCAGAGTAATAGAAAATTATAGAAAAATACTGCCAGTGGAAAGTTTCCTTAAAGATATATCCTTAGACAAATTCATGGTGAAATATTTCGGTCATAACCTAGCAAAACATTAATTAGAGAGGAGCCCGTCAGATTTGCATATAAGAATTGGATGATAACTGGTTCCACTGGATATGATTATGGTTTTCACGTTTGTTGCGAAAAAAAAAACGAATGATATTGAAGATAATAAAAAAATACCACTTGGAGCTAAAGTAGTAATTGACCTTTTGAAATATAGGCCTGAACCATCTAGAAATAAAATTAGATCAGGTCATTGGATGGGGACCTAGGAATTTTCTGTGTTTACAACGTTTTGAGCAGAAACAAGTAATTATAAATAACAAAGTTTGTTCATCTAGCACATAATGTCAAAATAGGCGATTCTACAGTTTGTATGTACAAAATTACCCTTTAAGCAGATAAAATTATAGAAAAATACTGCCAGTGGGGATGTTTTCATAAAGATATTTCTTTATACAAAACCATGGTCAAATATGTTGGTCATAACCTAGCTAAACAGTCAATTAGAGAGAAGCCAGTCAAATGTGAATATAAGGATGGGATGATAACCGGTTCCACTGGATATGATTATGGATTTCACGTTTGTTGCCGAAAAAACAAATGGTACTAATAAAAAAGACCACCTGGAGCTAAAGTAGTGATTGATATTTTAAACTAGTTGCCTGAACCATCTAGAAATGAAATTAGATCAGGTTATTGGATGAGCACCTAGGAGTTTTCTGTGTTTACAACGCTTTGAGCAGAGACAAGTAATTATAAATAACAAAGTTTGTTCATCTAGCGCATAATGTCAAAATAGGCGATTCTACAGTTTGTATGTACAAAATTAGACTTTTAGCAGATAAAATTATAGAAAAATACTGCCAGTGGGGATGTTTCTATAAAGATATTTTCTTAGACAACTCCATGGTGAAATATTTATATTTTCCAATTAAAATATTAATGCAATTTTAATATTAGAATTTGTCATTTTTCCGTATAAGTTGCCATCTTGTAGAAATACAAATAAAACCACAATCACAATACTATGTAAAACAAAGTACAAAATAAAATTACACAAAACAAATACCAAAGAATATACTGCAAATACTGACATGAACGACAGCCGTCACTTGCTGTTTGAACACTTCAAAAGAATGGCCAGCATCGACGAAGTTTTACGTCAACTATCAGTAATAGGCGTATTTGATTAGCTAGAGAAAGCGCGCATCTAAATATCAACGAATCAAAGGTAAGTTAGGAAAGAACCGCTTATGTATGTACGCTTATTCTAACGCTGCAATATAGTTCTGTTTAATCACAGAACTACCGCTTTCTCCGTCACATTAAACTTAATGCATTAGAAAGAAATCGAAAAACTGTGACGCACTGAAAAGTACCTCTGGGATGTTCTATAGCTCTTGTCAGAATTCGTTACCTATATCAAATTGCTTAAATAAGACTAGGACAAGTGAAGAATTTCTATACTTTGACTTCTGCAGACGGGGATAGTAGAAATAAAAAAGTTTCAAGGACATAGACTGCAATAGTTTGGAGAGAGAGAGAGAGAGAGAGAGAGAGAGGAGAGAGAGAGAGAGAGAGAGAGAGAGAGGAGAGAGAGAGAGAGAGAGAGAGAGAGAGAGAGGAGAGAGAGAGAGAGAGAGAGAGAGAGAGAGAGGAGAGAGAGGAGAGAGGGAGAGAGAGAGAGAGGGAGAGAGAAAGAGAGAGAGAGAGAGAGAGAGAGAGAGGGAGAGAGAAAGAGAGAGAGAGAGAGAGAGAGAGATAGCGGTTTAAATTAAGAAGAAACGATGGACAAAAATGAGTATGAAACATCGACCACTGAAACGAAAAAAGCTCAAGAAGAAGACTCTAATTATTAAAAATAAAGAATTTTAAAATTTGAATATTCATTAAAGTATTTTTATAAATGAACAAAGAAAATAACAGAACATTGAAAGCAATATTCGAAGTACCGTTCTGTATACGTCAGCATTATGTATAATTATTAAAGAGCTATTGTTTCGGAATATGATTTCTAGTTAAATATTTTAGCATATCAATCCCTACATTCCCAAAATACATTAATTCTATGATTGCGTGTCATTCATTCAAGAATAATAAAGCTTTAAACAGGCATATTTGACCACTCAAATAATTAGCATATGACTTTCCTTGATTAATATACACAAATTGCATATATTTTGGTTGGATCCATAATCATTTCGTTTTGCATTTATGCTTTGGATAAAATTAATAATTATTTGTTAGGCAATAAGCTGATTTATTAATAATAAATGCCTACTAATTGCAAACCATATCGAAGTGGATAAGTTGATATAGCATAAATTATTTTTAAACATTTAAATTAATGAATTATTAAAAGCTTTGAGTTTTGGTGAAAGTTATATAAATTTTGGTAATGATATTCGTTAACTTCCGACAAAATATTTGGGGAGGAATAGCTGTAGCCCCATTCATTATAATTTTTAAGATAAATTTAATTTTTAAATAGAAAATAATTTTAAATCTACTCCTCTATGAACTATATTCACAACAATACAATTATTATTGATCGTAAATCACTAAACCATCTAAAATACCGATTCCTTTATACCAATAATTTATGCAGAACGTGAAAACTAATAAACTACGTACATTTGTAATAGAGATAATTAAAAAGTATACATGGTTGCTCCGATTTCAGGTATGATATGGAAATTTGAATGTGTTGTTGTTGTTTGTCTGTGTTTAAATGACTGCGGAGACTAAATCCTTTCGCCAATCTTACAATTTGAGGTGTAGTGTGTGTGTGTGTGTGTGTGTGTGTGTGTGTGTGGTGTGTGTGTGTGTGTGTGTGTTGTGTGTGTAGAGTAATTGTCTTGATACTTAGCAAAGTCGACGTCATTGTCTTTGCTAAGAGACGCTAATTGTATCCGAACGTCTGCGGTCCCTCCGGTGAGTACCGATCGCACAAGGATAGAAATTATTTTCATTCATTAATTTTTAATAAACGAAAATTTCTTCACCCAGATGAGATTCGAACTCACGACCTTTAGGTTTAAAGGTAGGCGCTCTTACTACTGAGCCACAGAGGGGGTTAAATTTGAATGTGAACGGGTCAATAAACTATCCTTAATTATTATGCTAGAAAAATAGGTCTAAGTAGTCATACTAATATTCATAGTAGTTATTGCTGGTATAAACAGCTCCCCACTTACTGACCGTGACGGCTTAGGGCGGATAAGTTGGTGAGTGGTAGGACATTCTTTTGCCCGGGTTTAAGAAAACGGTCACGTAGGTGAATAAACCACTGCATTAACGGATCATAGAGCACCATAGGAAAATCACCATAGAATTGACACTGCTATTCAAAACGTTACTAATCATGGAAAGCTAAGGCCAATATTAGATAGGAGAGGAGAAACATATTTATACCACGAGGCCTATCAGATCGTAAATATGCGAAAACCTTGTGAAAAAATCCTTAAAATAAAGAAACTAATTTTATGTGCACATGGAATCTTGAAAATCTATTTGAGGCTGCAAAATTTGACAACGCAATTCAAGAAATGAAAAGAATCAACCTACTGGGAATCAGCGAAATGAGATGGCCAGAGTCAGGAACATGTAAAAAGGACGGAAGTGTATTATATTATTCCGGTAACAGCACAGAAGACCCGTATCATCACAAAAATGGTATAGGTATATTAGTGACATCAGAACTGAGTAAATATGTGACCAATTTCGTACCAGTCTCGGATAGAATATTACTCCAAATAAATACTCAACCATTTAAAACTAACATACTTCAAATCTATGTCCCGACTGCAGATAGAAAATATGACGATGAAGTCAAGAAGTTGTATGATCAAATCCAAGACATCTTGCAGAAACTCAATAATCCTGAAATTTTATATATTATAGGCGACTTCAACAAAAAATTGGAGAAGGACGACGGGTCAGACTGTCGGTCCTTATGGTCTAGGACAACCTAACGATCGAGGACAGAGATTGTATGAGTTTTGTAAAGAAAACGATACGGTCATTGCAAACACCTGGTATAAACTACCCAAGCGACGGCTACATACTTGGAAAGCCCCATTTAATGATGGCAATATCCCTATCGTATATTTTGGCCTAACCGAATCTCCAATGAAAATTTATAGAACCAAAGCAACCAAGAAAATGTCATAAAGCAAATAAGGCGAAGAAAATGGAGATGGATGGGCCACACACTCCGTTAGACCGCCAAATGACATTGCCAGGACAGCGCTGGATTGGAATCCCCAAGGTCGACGGAAAGTAGGCAGACCTAAGGGAACTTGGAGAAGGACAGTACTGGACGAAGGGAGAACAATGGGAAAATCCTGGCTTGAAATCAAAGCACTAGCCAGAAATAGAGTTCGCTGGAGACACTTTGTGGAAGCCCTATGTTCCTCTTAGGAATCTTGGGACTATATATAATATCCCTGAGTCCTTAAGAAATTAAATATATTATATACTTGTAAATAAACGTTTCCGAAATGCCGCCAATAAAATACTACATTTTCTGGAGCAGATATTGGATCTGATCAATAACCACTTGTAGCAAGTATTAAATAAACTCAGGTTAAAACGAATTCAGCGACAAAAACCAAAAAACATTGTATTAACTTTGACAATATAAACATAAAACATAACAGTAAAAAAGAATTTAACAATAGAATAAAAAACATCGTAGAACAACTAGAAGATCCAGAAGAACTATGGAGTAAATTTAACAACCAAGTTAACGAAATCTTCACAAACAATGATTATATAGAAAAAAACTTAATCAAGAAAAATAAATGATGTCAGACGACATCTTGTAATTAATGGAACAACGTTGACTAATAAAATCCAATAAACAAAATATAGAACCTGCAGAGGAGAATAAAAAATGAGATCAAATTATCCAAGGAAAAATGGATGAGAGAAAGGTGCGACGAAATGGAGGATGTAATATCTAAATACGACTTATTTAATGTGTACAAAAAACTAAAAGAAACAATAACTATTTAAGAAACGAGTTCCCTCTGTACTCGTTCACAATAATAACAAAATTATTGTAAATGAGCACGAAATAAGAAAAGAATGGCAGCTGTATAAAACTTTAGGATTACGGTTTTGTCTAAGATTATGCTTAGCGAAAGTTCCAGTACAAAATCGCGCATAGATGTTTGAATGGTTGAAGATATAAAGTTTGAAGGATTGCAAGTGTTCTTTAGTAGATAGGCGTATAAAATCAATAATTTATATTATCTCTCTTAGGTTTTATGCAAATGTAAAAAAATAGTCCAAAGTGTCAGGCATTTCAAGTCGTGTTTGCAGTAACTAAAAGGCGTAGTGAAACTCTTGTTAAATATTTAAAATCAGGAAGAAAGAGGCAATAAGGAAAGAACCACAAATTACTTCACCATTTCCTAATTGGTTTCCTACATTTCGTTTTTCTACTCCATCATTTTGCTAACCACGCAGTGATACGTTGTGATATGTTACAAGTGACAATCAAGGGCAAAACACCAAAACAAAATAATAACAAATGATGCTTAGAATTGCACCATAGTAAGGCAGAAAAAGCTAGGCAGGTCATGGACAATGATACAAGATTTCTATATAAAACGGTTAGTATACGTTAGATAACGGTTATGGAACGAGCAGAAAAAAAAGCATATCTTTTACCATTCTTTTTAATGTATCCGATCCATATTTCATCAGTTCTGTGGTAATATTAGCCGGTCCACTTACTCTTTAATTTTTTAATTTTCAAATGGCTGTTTACTGTATCTATTGGTAGATGCCTTTGTTCTTTGTATTTCTACTGAGTTTTGAATGTCTTTTGATTTTCTTTGGAATTCTGCAGCAGTTATTTGTAATATGTTCCTTATTTTTCTCTATTTATAAATTATCAGCTAGATGGAAAAGAGAGTTAAGATTTGATTTCACGTATACTGCGTCTGTGTATCCTCACCATCATCATCATCTTGGTGCTACAACCCTTAGAGGGCCTCGACCTTCTCAAACTTTCTACGCCAGTCTGTTCTGTCCCTTTCTTGCATTTTCCAGTTGCCGACTTCGTTCTTCTCCGCATCTTGTGTTACCCCATCCATCCACCTCAGCTTTGGTCTACCCCGTCTTCTCATTCCAACGGGTTGCGCGTTAGAATCTTTTATCTGTTTGATTCGGGCCACTACATGTCCTGCCACTGCAGGCAGTTTTGCTTAATTACAGTGATAATATCTTTACCACCAAACGTATGCTTGTAGACATCTGCAGTTCAAAGTTATATCTTAGCCTTATACGAGTTTTTTGAGACAGACGTTTGTTAGCTAAGTAATTTGATAGACCACGATAACACCTATTTGCAATTATTTTTCGCCTTTTTATTTCCTCAGATGTGTTATTATTGGGGTTAACCGATGTCCCTAGATATATGAACTCTTTGACTGATTCGAAGTTTTGGTCATTGATGATGAAATTTGCGTCAGCATTTCCAGCTCTTGTGTTTATGTTAGTCGCCATGAATTTGGTTTTATTTTGATTTATATGTAACCCCATTCGTTCTGCTGCTGCTACTAGCTCGGTTAGGATTTTCGCAGTTCTCGCCCTAGTTCTTGTTATAATGTCCACGTTGTCTGCATATGCTACAATTTGGACTAATCTATTAAATATTGTTCCCCTGCTATCTAAATTAGCGTCTCGTACAACTTTTTCTAAGGCGACATTAAAAAGCTGACACGTCAGCGATCTCCCTGCTTAACCCCCGATGTATTTCAAATGGGGTTGACCAGTTCGTTTTGAATTTTTGCTGCTGATAGCATCTTCGCCATTGTCACTTTTATCAAACATATGAGTTTTTTTGAAATTCCTAACTCATTCATAGCGTTGTAAAGACTTGGTCTTAAGACACTGTCATATACAGTTCAGACCAAATTCTACAAACAATTTTCTCATCACTTTGGTGAGCTGCTTTCCATCGTGCTTAATTCACTTCATCTACCGAGGGGGGTTCCACGAGTATTCCAGCTCTATATTGTTAGTAGGTTCCCCTTCCAGCAACTTTCGAAAGTGCTCTACCCATCGTAAATTGATATCCTCTTTGTTGGTCAGTAAGTTACCTTCCTTATCATTACAAAAGTTAATTATTGGTTTGAATTCTTTTCTAATAATATTTATTTGATGCGTCTGTATATTCGATTATACGTATTTCGTCCTAAAAGGGCTCTTTAGAACGGCTACTCACAATCGTTCTGAACGTGAAAATAAATCTCTTCTCTCTTAACAAGTAACTCTAACATGGCCTCGTATGAACGCAAATAGCGACATCTGATATTAAATCCGTAAACTAATTTTCGAAACCAAATTCAGATTTTTGCTTTAATATGTGCCTTCTTTTTTCTTTAATTGCAAGGCAAAACAGATGTTGATAAAGATGGTATTAGAGACATGGGGAATCTAAAAATTCGCTAGGATTTTTGCTTAGTTAGGAGATATGTTGTGAAATGCAATTTTTAGATTCCCCATGGCTTTAATAACATGTTTATCAACGTCTGTTTTGCCTTGCAATTTTAAGAAGGCACAGATTAAAGCAAAAATCTGAATTTTGTTTCGAAAATTTGTTTACAGATTTAATATTAGCTAGATTTTTTTTGTCTTTTCTAAAATCAATATATCCCTTAATTATTCGTGGATAAAAAAGATATTAATTTTAAATAAAGAAATAATAAATTCCTATTAGTATAGCAAAAAGGTTTTAAAATCCGAATGAAATTTATATTAAATATTAACTGAATTATCAAACCTAAAACGTTTATAAATGAAAGGGTTAAAAAATTTTAACGAAGATGTTTTCCATTCATGAATTCATTTTGGTTCGTTTTAATGAGTCTCTTTTTGTCATTTAGAATGAATTAATTTTAAATATTCATTTCAGCTTAATTACGGTTTTATGCAGAGAGTGTTATAAATAGATATCGCATCGGCTAAAAATGGGGTAATTAGGAGGGACATAATACATTGCATCGGGGTGAAATTATTTGGTTTTACTGGAAAGCAAATAATAAATCTAAGCATAAATTACTTTTCAGTATAGGAATTTGTTTCTAACTTTCTCCACAATGCTTCTATTGTCTGTCAAATTTTTAAAGCTATTAAATGTTTTCTTGTGTCCACAAAAGTTCCTTACTTCATGCTTTTTTAACCATCTATTATTGCTAACTTAAGTTGCTTGTGCTGGAAATTGAAATAAGAAGCTAATCAAAACCAAAATATCTAAAAAACAAATCAAATGGTGGATAGAACAATATGAGAAGTTTTCTTTGAGGCAAAGATAGTTGAAAAAATGAGCTAAAACATAAAAGAAATTTATATAAGTTGAATGCTTAAATAAATGAACTTTGATCAAATAAAATATCAAGCACAGTTTAATTAATTTAATCTTGCTCAAGTACTTTCGCTTCCTAGAGCATCTTCAGGGGCATTTCATCAACATTTTGTTTTTGTTGGATAGGCCATAATTGACAAAATGCTGCTGAAGGTGCTATAGGGAGCGAAAGTAATTGGTCAAGATTAAATTAATTAAACTGTGCTCGATATCTGCCTTTTATTTAATCAAAAATGTAAAAGAAATTTCTAATACAACTTGTAGAAATATGGTAAGTATTATTAGAGATACTGCCATTGAAAGATTTAAAAAAACTCAAAAAAAGAAATTTGAAAATCAAGAGACCTGGTGGTGATGAAAGAAAATTCAAGAAAAAAGAAAAAGAGGACAAAACTATATAAAGAGTGGTAAGAAAATAGGTCAGACATAGTTCGCCAAATCTATTATGGCTACCAAGAAGGAAGCAAAATTAGCAGAAGCGTATAGAAAACGATACGATTAATTTGATTTCTTCTTCTTCTTCAAGTTCCACTCCTATCACAGATTGGAAATCATTCTGGCAATTATAATTTTATTGGTTAGTCGTCTGAATAGTTCAATTGAACTGCATCCAAACCATTCACGGAGATTGCGTAGCCACGAGATTTTACGTCTTCCTACGCTTCTTCTGCCTTTGATTTTACCCTGCATTATATTCCTTAGTAGTTCGTACTTTTCACCTCTCATGATGTGCCCCAAGTATTCCAATTTCCTGATTTTATGGAATTTAAAACTGCGCATTGTTTTCCTAGTTGTTCGAAAACTTGTTCGTTTGTTTTGCGATCCATCCATGATATTTTCAAAATACGTCGGTAACACCACATTTCGAATGCTTCTAGGTTTTTAATGTTGGATTTTTTAAGTGTCCAAGCTTTAACTCCATACAAAAGGGTAGAGAAAATATAACATCGAAGCATTCTTATCCGGAGCGATATATTGATATCGCGATTACAAAAAAGTTTTCTTATTCTATTAAAAGTTGACCGCGCAATTTCAATGCGGCATCTTATTTCTTTTGTCTGATCAGTATCTTCTGTGATCCATGCTCAAGGTATTTGTACGAAGATATTTGTTCAATTTCTGTATTATCTAGTACTAGCTTAACTTTGATGTTTTGTGCTTTTGTAAATACCATGAACTTGGTTTTCTTCAAATTAATTTTTAGTCCATAATCGTTGCTATATATATTAGTTGTTCAGCAAGTGTTGCAGTTCTTCTAGTGTTCTGCCAGAAGGACGGTATCGTCGGCATATCTTTGTTATTAAGTGGCCCACCGTTTATTATAACGCCCTTACTGTTCTCGGAAGCGCTAATTCTGAGATGGCTTCACTGTATAAATTGAATAACAAGGATGATAAAATACACCCTTGGCGGACACCACGGCGAATCTGGATATCCTTGGTCAGTTCGTTTGAACTTTGAACTTCTCAAAATCAATGAAACAGGCATATACTTCTTGATTAATATCTAAGCATCTCTGTGAAAGAACACTTAATGCAAACAGTGCATCTCGTGTTCCCAGTCCTTTCCTAAATCCCATTTGTGTATTACTTATGCCTTCATCTAATTTCTTATGTATTCTATTGTGAATTACTTTTAAAAACAATTTCAAGACATGACTCATTAAGGCTATGGTGCGATGTTCATTGCATTCCTTTGCATTGGCTTTTTTGGGAAGCAGTATGAATGTTGATTGGAGTCATTCTATAGGTATTATACCTGTTCTATATATGGTATTGAATAAATCCAAAAGAAGATCAATAGATTCAGTATTCACAATTTTAAATAATTCGATAGGAACTTCATCAGGCCCGGGAGATTTACCACATTAACTTGTTTCATTGCATATTCAATTTCTTCTCGTATAATGTCAGGCCCAGTATCATCCTTAAATTCTTTGGTGCTTCTGTTCTCTCTTTGTCTTCTCAAAAAGTTGTGCTATATATTGTGTCCATCTCTGCATTTTTTGGTTTATATCTGTTATGAGTGCACCCCTTTCATCTCTTAGTTGCCTACTTTGAAGTGTTTTTCTCATTCCTGTTAATTCTCTAATTCTTTTATGCATGTTAAAAAAGTCATATTTTTTCTCAATTTCTTCTAGTTCTTGGCACTGCTCATGTAACATTCTCTCCTTAGCTTCTTTTATTCTCTTTTTTATTAATCGATCGGTTTCATTATATTTAATTGGATTTTTTGTTTTGAATGATTTTCTTTCATTCATTAATAGTAGTATTTCTTCAGTCATCCAATCTTTATGTTTTCTATTCTTTGGTTTTAAGTTTTCATTTGCTGTTTTAATTATTGCTTTTACATTTTCCTATTTCTGATCAATGTTATAGCTACTTTTATTCCGTTCTTGGGCATTACGTAGATTTTCAGTAAGAGTTTTTACAGTTTGTTTCCTTTGTTTGTGGTTCCCTTAATCTCTTAATATCAATTCTACTTTGTGTGGGGTTTTTTAAACCGTTTTAATTTGATTTTCTTTAAAAAAATGAAAATTATTAGTTTTTGCAGCGAATCATGGGTACTAAAGGAACGGGAAAAGAGCCAGATATAGACCCTAAAGATGACCTTTTAAGAAGAATTAAAGGTCCTACCAAAATAAACAGAATAAGAAAGAACAGCTGAGTTAGTATGGTCATTTACACCGAATGAAAGATGCCATACCAGAGAAAGAATGTGGAAGCATAAATATTGAAAAACAAATAAGTGGTAAGACGAAGACAAACACGTAATGGTGTAATCTTTAAGATCTTGCATAGTAGAGAAATGATAAAGACAGAAGCAAGGATGTTGACACAAAAACCTTACATCATATATGACAAAAATAATTTTAAATGTATATAAAGCTACAGTATCTGACTTATCTTATATGTATTGCTGATTGTAGAAAAAACGGCAGGTTGTCACTTGGGGAGTGCCGATAGAAATAAATAATTTTTTAGCGCCTTATTACTATATGTGGGTTATTATTTTGTTTGTCTGCTTATTACTGAATTGTGAATATTTGTTAAAAGAACTCTAGAAATTTATATTTTTTAAAATTTTAAAAATTTTATTTATTTTTGTTAAAATTTTGTTTATTAATTTAAGTAGGTTTCAAAATTTGTTAAATATAATATAAAATTTATTCATTATTCACACTTTCATTATTATCTTGTATTTATGTTTAAATTTTTACTTTTGATAGCTATTATATTTCAATATATTGGATTTAAAAAAAATTCTTATTGGGGAATCGAACTCCAATCATTCGCGTGAAAAGTAAAAAAGTAAATAGACGTGAATATAGCCACAGTTTTAGTAACGTAAATCCAAAGGGGTATATACAGATAACGACATTGATTTATTGACCATAATAATTAAGATTTATTGCAATCCCATCTCATATCAATAATTCATCCCATCGCAATAATTTTTTATTTATTTTTAGCCTTAATAGTAATACAAATAAATAAGTAAGTAAATAAGTAATATGCTTTATTGTCACTAAAAATTGTACAAATTTTATGGACAAAGCTATAACAATAAGAGAAGAAGGAAGAAAAAAATTAGAATAAGAATCATTTGTACTTTTAAATAAAAAAAAACAATAAAATTCTTCCAAACTTAAACATAAAAAATACTACCTAATTAAAAACCTACAATCTTCGTAAAATGTACGTAACAAAAAATAAAAATTAGGAAAGCAGATTAGTGAATTAAGGGCTTAAATATTCAACCTCCTTGTGGAGTATGGATCGACAATATGGTCGCCTAACATCCTAGTCCAAAGATTCGTCAGAAAATAAAATATTTTTTAAAAACTGTACATTTCTATTCTATTTATCTAACATAAATTCACAAAACTCCATTCGCCTAAAGTTATCTTCCGAAAACAGTTCTTGTGTTGGTTGAATCTTAAAACAGTGATATCCATTCCTTTTGAGAACTCGTTGGACAGTTGTGGCATTCACGTTAACTTCCCTAGCATTTTGTACACTATTGCAGGCTTTACTAGCTTCCGTAAAAGCACAAATATCAATATCCCTGTTTTGACGCTCCTCATCGACAGGTCTAACACGTGGTTCATTACGTTCCTTGACATTTTTTACAACTGTTTACACATCCCGAAGTTTTAAAAATGTTTAGTGGTATTTTTAACTGATGTAACACTTGGTGGGGGTCTATTTTCGAAGGCAACAATAAACAAATAGAGGTGAACGACGTAAGAGTGTTGAGAGGACTCACTTGCGGATCAGATCATTTTTTAGTAAGAGCCAAAGTAAGAATAAAATTTAGAAGAATTAATCAGGCCAAAGATGAACCATAACAA
>OU898282.1:116991652-117074152 GCA_918026665.1 Diabrotica balteata
AATTTTCACATCGGATATCGTTCTCAAAATACAAACATTAGTTTGTATTACGTACTATATAATTTTCTTGTCTTGTTCTAACATTTTACGGTGGAATAGCCTTTTTTCATCTAGTAACGCTATATTTTCAAATAAACGCTAAGGTAATACTTCCACTTTCTTTTTTCTCATCTGTCACATCTTGTTCCGAATTATTTCCACCATCACCACCTCAATTTGATCTATTTCGCTTTCACTTTCCTCATAATCAAAATAATTTTCATCGTTGGTAGGAATCATGTCCATAATTCCAACAAGCGCTGGAATCAAAGTTGTTTGGCTTCACAGGACATCTATAAATAATAATTGACAAAAACTTACCGACAAAATGTAATAATAAGACAATAAATATTTACCTGTTCTGCAAGTTCGGCAACAAATAATAGCTACACCGTTAGTCGCTACGGACTCTGGCACCGAAAATAACTATAAAACTAACACAACTATACCCAGTAATGTAAGAATGTACACTAACACGAGTTTGATTGATAGGGAGAGGTACAGAAAGTGGCGATAGAAAAATAACAGTTAGTTGTAAATCCCGAATGAATAATTTTGTCGTCGGTGTGTGAGACCGATAGCGACTAACGGAGGGTTAATTATTTGCGGAGAAAATGGCACTTTTTCTAGTGGAACAACAGAGCGACATGTAGATGAAGCGCAGGAAGATGACATTATGGACGCCCGTTACTATGAACCCTACAATAAGCACTAGATAAGTAAGTCGAGAACTTAATGTTACTCAATCAAAAGTAAGTAGAGTCTTAAAAAAAATAATCTATACCCATATCACATTCAAATGGTTCAGCGACTACATGTTGGAGATGAGATCGATAGCTTAGAATTTTGTAGATGGATTAACAATAACCGACCAACGCTATACAGGACACTATTTATAGATGAAGCCCATTTTACCAGAGACGGGATAAATAATTTACGAAATTCACATGTTGTGGGCAGAAGAAAAATCCCCATGCTATTCGAGAACGTCGTTCTCAGTTAAGGTTTTCGGTTAACGCGTGGATTGGTGTCATAAATAACCAATTAGTAGGTCCTCACTTTTTTGATGGTCCTTTAACAGGGCAGGTCTATTTGAACTTTCTACAAAATATTTTGCCGAATTGGCTTGCCAACGCGAACGTTGTTATCCGAGGGATGTATTTTCAGCATGATGGGGCACCCCCACACTTTTTACTGGCAGTAAGACAACATCTCAATAATGTTTATGGCAACAGGTGGATAGGACGTGCAGGTCTTATTTCGTGGCCTTCAAGATCCCCTGATTTCAATCCCGTTGATTACCATATTTGGGGACGATTGAAGCAACTAGTTTACGCAGTGAATATTAATAACCGACAACAATTAATTAATAGAATTATACATTGTTGTAATACTATTAGAAACGATCCCCAGAGTATCCGTAATTCAATACGTCAATTAACAATTCGGCAACAAAAATGTGTACAGGCTGCAGGGATCCATTTCGAAAATCTATTTTGAATTATTTTTATTTTGTTACCATTATTGTATCTTTTCCAGTTCTAATTTATGGGTTTATCATAACTATGTACGTATTTTTAGTTTTTTTTTTTTAAATTGTTCTTCGTTATTGTTAGTAGTTACTGTTTTTGTTGTGCAGTGACTCAGTTTATCATATCTAATAAAAGTGCGACAACATAGTCGCATATGTCGTTTTCATTGGCTATTTATGTAGTTTAAAAATCACTTATTGCATTTTTAAAAAAATATATACAGGGTGTAATATTTAATACGAATCCCTAAATTAATTTTTCCAAAGCCAGTCCTGGAATTTTTTAGTTTAGCTAATACCAGTCGAATGCTTGATAGTAGTGTACTGTATCATGCAAAAATTAAAAAAATCAAATGAGCCGTATAAACACTACAGTAAAATGAAATAAATGGTCAATTACACAAATCACCCTGTTAATTAATAAAAAAGAGGAGTTGACATTTTTTAGTGGCCACGTGATATGCTCCGTGAGGGACTCTACATATGGTAGAAGTATGTAAAGTTCCTCATGACTCACCCTGAATAAAAATATGCAATTTATTTAAATTATCAATAACTTAAATTAAAAAATATATACGTTCAAAAATACAAAAGTTTATATATACAGTATATTTAACCAACTTACACATCTAAACAATTAATGGAATTCTCATAAAACCTTTCATTGTAGTAAAAGGCACGATAAACTGCACTGGTTGTTTTCCATAATGTTTAACACTTTGCCAAATTTTAGGTATGAAATAAATATATTTAGCTAACAGATTAGCTAAAAAACTACAGAGAAATGTCTCCCAATGAAAATTTCAACCCTGTATTTCTGGAAAATGAACTAGAGGCCGAAAGATCTAACCTCTTTCTGGAAAACTCCAACATTAGACTAAACGCTCCTCTCACGTTACAAAAACTAAACCAACTCACTGAATGATCTAAAAGAAGCAAGTCCTGGGCTTGACGATATCCCAACTATTTTCTTAAAACACATGCTTTAAAACACATTGTCTCATTTCTCAAAATCCAAAAATCTCGTCTAGACTCCGACTCCGATAGACCAATAAGCCTAACTTGTACAATGGGCAAACTACTTGAAAAAATTATTTCCTCAAGGCTGACTTGGCATCTAGAAAATTCGAACTTACTTATAAACGAACAAAATCGTTTTAGACAAAAGGGATAGACAAGATATTAGACCTGGAAAGTGATATTCATGAATCTCTGGCAACAAAACAGCAGTGTATGCCAGTATTTTTTGACTTAAGAAAAGCATTTAACACATGTTGGAGATTCAACATTTTAAAAAAGTTACAGTCATGGAATATTCGTGGAAATTGCCTTCATTTTATTAAGAACTATCTAGAAAACAAATCTTTTCTTGTAACAAATAACAACTACTATCCTGAAAAGCTGAAGGAAGAAAACGGTATCCCTTAAGGCTCAACTATTACTCCTACACTTTTTTTAATCGCTAATATAATTAAAAGCCACAAAATACTTTTAAAAGCACGTTTATATGCAGATGACTTGGTGGTTTATGTAAAAAAGCAAAAATATTAATTTAACTTCAACAGTTTGGCAAAGTTTCTTACAAAAACTCGAAAAGTGGTTTCGCAATATTGGTTTTCATTTCTTCTTCATAAAATGATAGAGCGCACACCAAAATGACAGTGACGTCATTGATTCTAATCATTAGTTTCCATTGGTAACATTTTAAGTAACATGCTAGGCGTGTGCTACTTGCTACTTGCCATTTGCCACGCCAGTTTGATGGGTGCTCTCATTAAGGTAGAAAGCACATACCTGGGTTTTTGTAGGATTGATTTATTAAAGGTACTTTTTTTAAGGAGAGGTCTGGGACGTAAAAAAATGTTATGGCTGCGCAATATTCGACAATGGACAGGAATCCACAGCTATGAAAAGCTTCGCAATGCTGCTAAAAACAGAATAATTTTATCCTGAATATTTAACATCTCACCTAACAAGACGATGTATGGTAGACGCCTACGCAGAAATGCACGGCACCTTAAGAAGAAGAAGAAGAAAGGTACTTTCCTGAGTAGCCCGAGCTGTATCATTTGCGTAAATAAACTGTCTCGTTTATTGGTTTTTGGGTTGGTCGTTGGTGTAAATGTTGTATAGCAATGGCACAAGGACATTTTTATTTGTACCGAGGCGAAGTACCTAGTACCGAGATTATACAAAAAATGTGAATGGTACATCTGCGATTCCCAGTTCGGGTTTAGGCAAGGTTTAGGAACACGAGAAGCAATAGTAGAAAAAAAAAGCTGGTACAAAATTGTTACGATCAGAGAAAGCATGTGTTCCTATGCTTTTTAGATTACCAAAAAGCGTTTGATCGTGTCCAACACCACAAGTTAATGCAGATTCTCAAGAAAGTTGATATACACCAAAAAGACATAAGATGCATTGAAAACTTGTACTGGCATCAAACGGCACAGTTACAAATAGACAATTCTATATTCAAACCCATACAAATCAGAAGAGGCGTTCGACCAGGGATGTGTGCTTTCCCCTCTTTTATTTAACATTTATTCGGAAGCCATATTTCAAGAGTCTTTGAAGAATGCAGAGATGGGAATCAAGGTGAATGGAGTATTGATTAACAACATACGATATGCTGATGATGGTGTCTTAATTTGTGACAACATAGTCGATCTCCAACAACTTGTCACTATAATTGGAGAATACAGTAAGCGAATGGGATTAGAGATTATTACTAAAAAGACCAAATTTATGATCATCTCCAGAAACTTAGATGCACTTGAAAACTCCACCATAACACTGAATACTAAGTCCATTGAAAGAGTGAGTAAATTTAAATACCTGGGATCGTGGCTTTTTGAAGACTAGGTCACATCATGCGAAATGAAAAATACCAGTTCCTCCAACTTATAATCGAGGGTAAAATTGAAGGCAAGAGGGGAAGGGGACGCAAGAAAATGTCCTGGCTCCGAAACATAAGGCAATGGACAGGGATTAACGACATACAATCTCTGATACATATTGCAAGAAATAGAGAATTAATGGAAAATTAGATCACTAACATCCATTAGTGGATTTGCATCTGAAGAAGAAGAAGAAGTACCTAGAACATCCTCTTCTTCGTCGATATTTCGTAGCACTCTTACTTTTTTCTTTCTTGATGTCGTCTTACTATTTGTCAGGAGACGATGGGCTATCTAATCGGGTGTGACTTTTGTCAGATTGCCGAATTAATTTCCAAACGCGTCTGCTGTTTTTCAGCGAATTTTTCCCATTTTGCTTTAGTGAAATTGAACCTTTTCTTGGTTCAATTTCACGGAACAATTTCGTATCTAATTGCCGCGTTCAAAAAGCAAGTTATTGGTCTGTGCTGTATTTTTGGGAGGGCGCTTTCATAAATTTTTGTCACCTGGTCTCCAATCCTGTAGCTGACAAATATATTATCTGGGTTGTAATATAATATCCATTCACTATAATCCACATTATGGTGGATGCGGATGTAATTTCTAAATAAAAAAACACTATATGCTAAAATCTTTAACAAAAAAAAAGAAAGAAAAATGCTACAGTTAACCCGATACAATGTTCGTTAAAATACTAAAGTTTAAAGTAAAATATAAATTTTCTTATAATGTACCTCCCAGAAAATGTTACAATGACACTGCTAACCATAATAGTTTTCTCCCTTCAATTGTTTTTCCTCATTTTAAGTGAAGTTTCACGTTTCACTTTATGATTCACTAGCATAAAGTTACTTTCAGACGTTGTACGCTAACAAAATGAAAAATGAAAATGCAAGAAACATCACCAATTATAAAGAAAACTGCTCCGACAAATTTTATCTAGAGAGTTATAAAGTTATCTTTTTTATTATAGCGCAGAATGGCAACATTAAACCTCTTTTCTTTCATTATATACGTTACCGTATACTATAAAGATTCCGAGATGGTTTTATTTGTGTTCCTGACTTCCGATCATTACAGAGAGAATTTAGAGCTTCTTCCTATTGATCCGCTCCTTCAGGTAAAATGAATTAGCGAACGCAAAGAATGAAAGATCTTTTGAAATTTCATAACATCTCCTTGGCTGTACTTCGTTTTTGTAAAACTTTCAAAATGCGGGGCTTTGTGTTCATTAAATTAATGAATAGTCTTGTAAATTTCCTCACCGATATTATTCAAATCCGTAAATAAAAATAGATAAAATTATAATGGACGGGAAATATTGGAATTTTGGAATCGAAATTAAAGTAACTGCCTACCTGTAGGGGACAGGCTTGTACCTTGGGCAGGATTTTTTAAACAGGTATTACAAATACAATATTGAAGTTGTATTTTTAAATTTTACACTGGATATAAACTGTTGCAATAGTAAAATACAAATAAAAATAACAACTGATTACATAAGTTTCTTGAACGGAAAAAAATCCTGAACGCGTACAATTTGTCCAGGTACAATACGTATTATACCTGGAGCCACCAAAGGTTGTACTTTGAGCGGAGCACACTAGTTTGATCCCAAGGTCAAAAAACCCTCTTAATTACATACTAGTTCGTTCCGAAAACCATAACCTGGTTTGCTCCCGTGATCAAGCGGATTAAGTATTTATCTATTAAGTTCTAGAAAAATTAAAACCAGGAAAATAGGTACTGCGGCTTTTTTATTTTATATTAGAAATTATATTAAATATTGGTAGTTACATATTTATATAAATACAGTGATAAGCGCGTTAATGACCGGCAAAATAATGCAAACGATGGAAAACATATGAAGTTGTAAGATAAAAGAGATGGAACTATTAGAGATGAGAAATTTTAGCGATAGAAACCTATAAATTTACATTCTTTTCACTGTTTCCCACCTTAAGACGTATCAGAGGATATCAGAGGCATTTAATAAATATATTCTTCTTCTTCAAGTGCCATCTTCGTTCCGAAGGTTGGCGATCATCAGGACTATACGTATTTTCGAAACTGCTGATCCGAAACAATTCGTTGTTGCTACAGCTATACCATTCCCGTAGATTCTTTAGCCAGGAGTTTCGTCTTCTTCCTATGGACCTTTTTCCTGCTTTTTTTCCTTGCATAATTATTTGAAGCAGTTCATATCTTTCGCCTCTTGTAATGTGTCCCAAGTATTGCAGTTTTCGTTTTTGATCGTAAATATGACTTTCTTTTCTTTATTCATTCTTCACAAGACCTCGACATTTGTGACTCTCTCGGACCATGATATTCTCAGGATTCTGCGATACATCCACAGTTTTAAATGCCTCTAATTTTTTGGTATCAATCTTTTTCAACGTTCATGACTTCATTCCGTGGAACAGCTGAGAAAGTACGTAACATCTCATCAGGCGAAGTTTCATTTCAAGGCTCAAATCTCTTCCGCCGAACACTCTCTTCATTTTAGTGAATATCAATTTGACTTTTTTATTCTTATTTTGATTTCTGCTGAGCTATCGTTGTCTTCATTTATAGAAGTTCCTAAATATTTGTATTTGCAAACTCAATCGATAATTTCATTGTGTAAATATAAATTTTGGATATTTGAGTTGATTTAGATATTACCATAAATTTAGTTTTCTTTATGTTCAAAGATAGTCCATATTCTTCGCTGCAGTCTGCTATCTTATTTACCAATGTCTGTAGCTCTTCAAGTGTTTCTGCGATCAGAACGGTGTCGTCGAACGGAAATCTCAGACTGTTTAATTGATGATCATGCCGCACTTTATCAAAGGCCTTGTTATAATCTATGAAAAACATGAATACACCTTGATTTATATCAAGACATCTTTGAGACATAACGTTCAGCGTAAACAACGCCTCTCTTGTTCCGAGTCCATTTCGGAATCCAAACTGGGTATTATTGATGTCCATTTCCAGTTTTATGTGTACTCTAGAGTGTATAATTTTCAGGAATATTTTTAGTACATGGCTTATCAGACTGATTGTACAGTAATTACTACATTGTTTGGCATTTATCTTTTTTGGTATAATAACAAAGGTGGATAAAAACCATTCCTGTGGTATTTTTCCTAATGAATAAATGCTATTGAAAAGTTTAACTAAAATGTGAATCGAGTCTTTTTCTATTAGTTTAAGGATTTTTGGTATTTCATCTGGACCTGGGGCTTTACCATTTTTCATTCTTTTTAGTGCGTACATTACTTCCTCTTCCGTTATTTCTGGACCTTCGTCTCCTTGTATTTTACTTAGATCAGATTGTTGTCTATCATCTGCAAAGGGTTCTTTAATATAGTTTTTCCATATCTTCAACTGTTCTAGTTCTGTTATGTTTCTGTTGACAATATACAGGTTATTTGGCTGCTTACGTTTTTTTGTACCTGCAAGTTCTTTCACTTTTTTATGTACATTAAAAATATCATTTGCCTGCAATTGCTCTATTTCTTTCTATTTTTCTTTTATAAAAATCTTCTTTTGCTATTCTGATTTCTATTTGCATTTCTTACTGTATTTGTTTATACCTTTGTTCGTTTTTTCCTTTCATTATTCTCCGATTGTCCATGAGAAGACGGATCTTATCAGTCATCCACCTTTGTCTATTTTTGGTTTTTCTTTGATCAGAATTTTCTTCGCAGGACCTGTTATCGCCATTTTTACGTTTTGCCTTTTTTATCTATGTTGTTCGTTGGCTGAGATGTTTCTTTTTCATGAAGTATTTTCAAATTATTATTAATACATTTTTGCAGTTCTCCTTTACCTCAAGGTTACATAAATGACTGACGTCTATATGATTTGCTCTTCTTTTCTGCTCCAATCTTTTTAGTTTAATACTTATTTGCGCTATTAGAGGGTTATGGTCTGAAAAGACGTCTGCGCCTGGGTAAGCTTTAACTGATTTTAAGCAATTTATGTTGCCACTTGTGGATGTGCCACATAGATGTTTGCCACTTTTTCCTTTACCAATTTTTGAGTTAAAATCACATAGAATTACGGTGATGTCTCGTGGTTTCGTCGATTTTAATACTTGATTGATTTCTTCATAGAATTATTCAATTTCGTCCTCGGATTTATCTGCAGTAGGTGCATAGATCTGTATGATATTTAGTTTACTTATGTTTGCTTGTAGTTGGAGAAATAAGAGCCGATCTGATACTATAGTAAAATTAATGACCGTCTGCATCATAGACTTAGATACGAAAACTGCTACGCCGTGTCTGTGTTGAGTACTACTGTTTCCGGAGTAATATACCATGTCATTGGTTGTCGAAAAAACTGCCAGAATTTGGCCACCTTGCCTCACTAATGCCTAGAATGTCGACATTTAATCTTTGAATTTCTTGTATTATATATTATATTATAATGTAGTGTAAATAAATAAATTTTAATGAGCGGTTTTTAGTATTAAAGTTTATTTTATTTACAATATTTACAATCCACATTAATTGGCGATTATACAATGTCAAAAATATTGCCATATATACCTTTGATTTATTGTTTCACAGAGTATTATTTTGCATGTGTTAGTAGTGAATTACTGTTTTAGTTTACAGAAACTTTCAGTCTGTCAAAATGTTACTAACTTCATACAAAAAGGCTAAGAGGTAAAAAAATTGCTAAATTTACAAGAGTTAGACTGGGATTAGTGAACCGAGTATACATACTATTCTGATTTTATTATCGTTCTACTGTGTGTTAATTTATAATATTAATTATAGTGCGCAAATTTAAATTAAGATTTGTGTATTATTTACACTGTTCAGTTTATTTTCAGTGGTAACTTTTAGGTTGGGTTTATTGACATAAAATTTTATAAAATATTAGGATACAACACAATAAAAACAGGTGGGTTTTACTTAGTTTATTTTTATATTTATCTTAATTTTATTCAATTTTTTTTTAAATTGTTTTAGGGCATACCAGATTATTTTATAAAAAAGGCATCGAAGACAATCAAACCTAAACAATGGATGGACATCGTCACCAATGTATACAACAGAATATATTAAGAACGAGAACTGCACGTGAGCAGCATATAGCTACATCCAGAATACAAGAACGATAAAGACAGTTAAATCAGTGAGACAATTACGCATATATCATGTGTTCGTCTTACATTTGAATATGCCCCAGATATTAACTATTTTGCTCAATTTAAAATTGTTGTTGGTACAATAGACACAGAATGCCAGTATTGTCAGGTACTGCAGTTTTATAATAAGGCACTTGACATCTTTTGCGCATCAGGAATAGTTGTGATACTACTTTTACCACTTCCCACAACCTTTAAAATTACTTATTACTGGTGATTTAAAAAATTGTTAGATGGTGGGCAAACAGCACATTTAGTAATCAAGCTACCATAGACATTTGTAACAAACCAAATGCAATGGTTGCAATAATGCAAACGAGTTCAATATTATATGGGATGAATTTACTATGGCATATAAACATTCACAAGAAGCATAACATAGAAGGGGATAATATTTAAACGGCAATGACAAACTATTCGGTGGTTCGAAGCTACTACAAAACGAAAAAAAAATACCACTTAACCAGAATAAATGACAGATAGTGGACCAAAAAAAATACAGTGTAGAAACCACGAGCAGACAGAAAAAGCAGAGGTAAACCACCTATATACTAGAACTTCTCACAGAAGAATCGCTGGAAACTGGCTGCACTGGTTAAACTAAAAATCTCAAGAAAAGAAAAAAATTAAGAAAGCTTATGTTTAACTTTGAACACAGAAGGCTGGTACTACTACTATCCGTTTACAGCGTTCTTCAATGCCTTCCGGTTCTTAACCGCCATTATTCTCTATTTAACCGTAGGCCTGGAAGAATTTCTCTTTCCTCTAGTTCTTTTTTCAATTCCCTCTCTCTAGCTTCTTCTCGGCCTTCCTCTTTTCCTTCTCCCTTGTGGTAGTAGTCCCTTGTCTAAATATCTTGGAGGTGTCAGTAAAAGGAAAGTTTCGATGAATTCCGTCGTCGCAGAGATTACTATTAAAATAGCTAGGGATCTGTGGACGTGTCGTAGGTTTTGTGGCATAAAATGATTTATTGGTTATAAATAACAGTCGTCAGACCCATAGTTATTTATACTACGCTAATTTAATAGATCCAAATATCGTTGCAAAACACAATAATAGAGGAAACAATGCAATCCACAAAGCAGACTACATACATTATGTTTGTAAATTAAGATTTCGATTTTAATTCAAATTGCACTCGACGATATTGCAGAGAAAGCCGCAAAGAGATGTCGACTGCTCAAACGTCTCACAGCAACAAAGTGGGGCGCCACGCAAGATGTCCTGGTAGCAATATACAAAACCTATGTCCGGCTGATATTAGAATATGGGAGTGAAGCTACAATAACTGCGAGTACAAACACCACCTCCAAGCTTGAAGTCGCCCAGAACACTGCCCTTCGCATCATCACCGGTGCTCCAAAACCAACACCGATCACATTAATGGAAGCCCAGGCCGGTATTGAACCAATACAATGCCGTTTTTTGTGTGCTTGAAGAAGACAACGGGGATAGGTGAGAGTAGTATTGGTCACGCGACCGATAGGTGTGATCTGCGGCATTCACAAGCCATACTCAATTCCCTGTTATGCAGTCATCCGGCTGTATGATCGTAGTGTGATCGGAAGCCTACATGACAGGAGTGTACAAGCCTGAATCCATAACTGTTGTGTACAAGCAACAATGTATCACTTAGTTAATTCCTAAGTTTTTGACAACATGTTAATTCTATAATTATGCAAATAACCACTTTTTTGTTTGTTTTTTTATGTACTCACAAACCATATTGTACAAATACCGAATAATATATATCATTTCTCTGTGCATCCCACAACATTTCTAATTCGAGTTAAACGACTTTTATCAAAATTGCAAGCGAATGTGCAAATTATTGGCGGACAGTACACAATGATAAAATGATTTATAATAAATAGTCAAAAGGGATGATTTAATTCACTGGTGTGTGCACGGCTTTTCAACAGGAAGATTAAAATCTCATAAATCTGATAATGTGGTGAGCTTAGAGCATACGCTCATGCCTAATATATTGTCCGCTGCACTCGTAATCGTTAATACCAACATATGAACTGATTAAACGTTATTAATGAAGAAAAGCGGGCTATTCAAATACAAAATGGATATTCATTTACACTACAGTAGGTATTATTTAGGTTTACTCTTAAGTTAATTAATTATAAACATGCTAAAGCAGCTAATACAGAATTCAATAATTGAATAATGAGATTTACATAGTTGTAAAGCATACAAGACTACATGCTATAAATAAATTTTAGCAGAATCAAAATAGTGGCTCAAAAACTGTAAAAGTCTATTCAATGTGGGCTTCGCATATTTTTCATATTGATATAACGCTATTATAAGTTATAAATTGTGAATTTCAGTGATTTATTTATACAAATTATAAGCACCCAAACTGTTCGTATTCAGCTAAAGTAATTTAACCCTAGATTACCGGATATTTATAAATCTTACGATCCGCATAATTCTTTAAGTAGTTTCGGCTACTTAAGGTCACCGCTCGGCCTAATGCCGCTCATTACTCGGCAAAGCCATCCTCGGTCGACGTACCAACTCCTTCAACAGGTTCGCCTTCTGCTATATCCAAGGTGTTTTGTAGATGAGTGTAACTGGTCCTACATGGTGTTCAGTCACATCTTGATAAGAAGGCAGTGACTGGGCCTACTGCGGGACTTCCGTTAGCTTCTGAGGCTTCCAGCTTTGAAGAATTCTGGCTCGTCAAAATTATCTGGTGCACTAAAGGCATTAGGTCTGCAGAAGGTCTGGATGGCGGAATGTTAGAATAAGTGCTCTAACATCCGATGGCTCCCACCGCTATCTTCTTGAATCCTGCACACGGTGGTTTCATCAGTGTGTCTTTGATATAGCTAGGCGTGGGTTCGAGAAAAAGAGTTGGGCACCATGTCGTCTCGGGAAACTTAAGGGGGTCGAACCACCTAAGCGTCTTCGTACGCTCTGCAGAAGGCTTCGATAGTCGAAGGTGAAGAATCCCCGACTAAGTCCACCTTTAGCTATTACCTATTTAAAGTATTGGTTTAATGTATCTTATCTTGAAAAAGACAAGCAATTTCTTACATAAATAAACGAAATAAAAACACCAATTTTTGTTATACTCGTGTAGAACAAATCAACCATAGTGTCTTTGTTATATAAAATATATAGATGTTTTATAAAATTAAAAAAGTTCCAGAAGACTCATACACTACTTTCTCTAATGTGTTGATGATAAGGTGTGCTTGAGCCGAATCTAGTTGAGATTTAAGATGTTATCCGTGTTCCTTTGCCATAATGAATACTTTTGTAACCTTGTTTTATGACCTAGTGAGCTAGTTAGAGTTCCTTCGTTTTTAAGTGAATATTTTTTGTGGGGTGGAAGTAATGGTATTCTCCAAGGTTTTTTTTACCGTCACGGGTGTGCCAGTATCTTTGCTTTATTTTAATATGAATTTGTAGTGGTTCACATTCCAGTATCCAATTTTGCTATGCTTTTCATTACCTTTTTGGAAAAGCTGCTTTTTGATAGTTGGCTCAGAATCTGTTCCTCTTAAAACACCATCTGACTGAGTATTTGGGGTGCAGAGAGAATACACGACTAGAATGTCTCGCTGGTAGTTCCCGTTGTGTTTGTATTTATAATCTTAGAAGAGTTACCCATTTTGAGGTCTCCTCTAGGTCTCTTCTCTTTTCTCTATCTATAGAAAACAAAAGAGATGACTTTTATAATACCTTAAAAGGTAAAGTATTTCATGAATATCACAAAAAAACACAATACATTATTATTTAGTGTTATTAAACTTCTCGTATTAGTCGATTCTAATCATAAAACAGGAATATACAGAAAATGAACCTTTACCAACTATTTCTAAATTTACTTAAATAATAAACTAAATTTATTCCTAACTAACTTGTACTACCTTATATTTCTAATAAAAAATAGGTCAGCGGTTAACACGCAAAATGTCACACTCATCCACTACGGCTGTAGTGTTTCATTATAAAGAAATTGACATTCCACGAACTTCCTAATTTAACCTTTGAAGTGGTTTGAGAATTTACTTTTCACGTGTATACTATCCCAGGCAAGAGGTTAAAACAGGGAAGTAAGGTAGAGATATCTAAGAATGTTTTGTGTGCTGCTGCGGTAAACGAAACAAGAGGGAAATTTTGTTTTGTACGCCAGATGCTCTTACAACTACGGTTCGGGCTCGGTTGGTTGGGGTTGTATTTTAAGCTCAAATTTGTATATAACTCTGTTCTTCAAGGGCGTCGATGCACATTTGGATAGATTATAGAAATCTTTAGGGGTTACTAGAAATTATTACTAAACATAATACTTGGAAAAAATATTTTTTATTATTACTAATAAACTAATAATTATAATAAAAAATGTATTCTATTAGTTAATGTGGTAAGTTTAGGTCCTCTTCTCCAATTCTGGCGTGATGTGGTTCCCTTAAGTAAGAGAATCACGTGTTTATCCTACTGGTCTGTTGGTCAATGTTACTTTAGTCTTCTGATAACTTGATGTTGAGCTATTGCAAAAATGAATGGATTGGAGTGTGTGTTCACTTTTTGAATGTATTGTGATTTCTTTGCTGGATTACTTCTACTGTTGAGATATTGAGGTCCTCATAGATTCTTTGGTTGGTTACGTACCAGAGTGCATCAACAATTGGTATTAAGATTTTGATTGACATCTTTCCAATAGGTATCACAATATTTAATTTACTACTACAGCCCAACAGCTCTATGCCATTTGTAAACGTCCATGTTAGTTTAATATGCGTTTTACAAATTAAAATTGGATTATTTGTTGACATCTTAGAAGTTTCTCTAATTAACTAATTAATTTATTTTTGTCTAAGTTGTAATTATTTTCTTATTTTGCTGATGTGTTTCTTTCAGCACAGGATTTGTTCCAAGTGTATCCCAAGGTATTTGGCTGTTTTAGTCCTGGGTATTTTCTCTTTGTTGATATATGTATGGGTGGTGGAAAGCTTACGAATACAATTAAAACAAAAAAAAAAACCATCGTGTCTGACCTAAATAGTTTAAAACGATAAATACTCTCTATTGCACGTCATCGTGCGAAGAAGAGTAGAGGAAAAAAAGTTTGAGAAAAAAGAAAGAAGAAATCTTAGTATAAGAATATCAGAGATTGGACTACCTCAGTGTTGAACATACATTTCACGTTGTAAAAGATAGAAAAGCGTTTAAAGAAGTGATCTCCAACCTTCGTTAGAAAATGGCACAATAAAAAGAAGATGGGTGGTCTTATTCTCGTCGTAAAGTGAAGATTATGTGGGGTGACTTGCTTTCATTTATTTTTATTTCCCATTGTTTCACCAGCTTTTAAGTTTATACAAATAGTCTTGAAGTTGTTGTATAGTTATGTTGATGTGTTTATGACTTGAAAGTACTAGTTTGGTAGATTAGGCGTTTATAATTAATATAATAGGGGTCCCAGGAGACTGCCTTGTGCAATTCCGCCTTATTGGGATATATTTTGAATATTTCGACACTTACTTTTGTTCTGAACTGTCGGTTTTCCAAGTAAAATGTAAGTATTCGAAATATTATTGGTATCATTTGTGTAATTTTATAAAGAAGTCCTTTACTTCAAACCTTATCAAAAGTTTGACTTACATCTAGTAGTAGCATTGGCCAATATTTCTTTTCTTCTAAAATTGATTTTATGGGTTATTCGGTGGCATTGCTAGATAGTTAAGTGTTGTTGTTGAAATCTAAGTTGATAATTAGGTATCCAGTTTACGGCAGTAAGGCCTGGATTTATTCGTTTCATTAAAAGTTTTTCTAGTAATTTGAAAATAGTTGATAACAGACTGATAGGTTGATAAGATGAGACTTCATTCCAATCTTTCCAGATGAGATAGGTTTTGGGAATAAAAGTGTAACTGTAATTTTAAGATTGTTAAGCCAATAACCACACCCTAATATTGCGGTAAATATGTATTAGGATAAGTGTACTCTTTTTAGACAATTTTTTTAGCATTTTGATGATTTTGAAGTTTTTGATATATAGTCCCAAAAGTTCTTTTGGCGTTGTTCGTCGTAGTGACTTTACTGATGGTTGTTCTGAATTTATATAATTAAGAATTTCTTGATCTTCTTCATTGTTGTTTGGTTAAATTACTGTTGCTAAATGTTCAGCAAATAATTTTGATTTTTCTTTATCGCGTGCTACTCATTGGTTCTGTGTGTCTGGGTTTTTGTTATTAGCGTCGAAATTGTTTTATATAAGTATATTTTCTTGCATTCAGATATAGAGATCTCTCTTCTTTTTGTTGTATATAACCTTGATCTCCAGTAAGTATGTTTACTGTTAAAGTCACCAGCAGCAATAAATTTTAAGCTTAGCAAATTGAATAGGGATCCTGTCTCTGTTCTTATATTGTCATTTTTTACATAACTTTGGATTATAAAATGTTTCAATAATTGTTTGATAAATGTTGCTGTTTGGTTTTACTATATTAGGTACAAAGTTTCTGTTACCTGCTTGCTACATATTTTGGTGATGATTATACGTAGTTTGTGCCTTATTTTGATTTCTATTTAAATTACGATTTCTATTTAAACATTTGCATCATTTATACAACAAACCGACATATCTATGTTTTGTAGACCTTACAAAGGCATTTAACCGGGTCAAATTAAAATCCACTTACTCTACGTAACAGAGATACCTCTAGGAATAAAGAAAACGATCGAAAATATCTACCAAAACAACACAATAAAAGTAAAAGTAGAAGAAGAACTAACCGACCCTATTGAATCTGGCAATGGGGTAAGACAGGGAGATTCATTGAGTCCTCTATTGTTTAAGCTGATTATGGATGAAATAATAAAACAACAACTAAGATAAAAAAGGATACCAAATGGGAGAAAAACAACTTAAAATAATCTGCTATGAAGGCGACGCAATAATCTTAAAGTGAAGATGATTTACAACGTATGCGGCACCAATTTGATACAACTGCCAGAAAATTTAACATGTTAATTTCCCCAAACAATTTCCTGACAAAATTCCGAAATCAGAATCCATAGTCATTTGCCAGCCGGTTTCTTAGTAGGAGGTATGCCTGCGCATACGTGCTGTATGTACCTCATGCAGTGGGGCGGGGAGTGACTCCGCGCCTACTCCTGGGGCCACAGTAGCTTCTAGGACTGATGTCTCGATCGCTGAAACCTCAGGCACTGGACAGAGTCAGGAACTGCAAAATATGTCAATGATACCATTAGCTGCTGGAGTGGAGCTTTTAGCTAAGCTTAGTAATCGCCTGGGTCGTAGGCTCGTGTTTTTTGTTGGGCGCCATATCAAGAGATAGGAAGAAAGGGCCTGGAAAACTACAGCCACATACTTACGGAATATCGAAATAAAAAAAAAACAGTTAAGATTTTATTTCACGTATAGTGCTTCTTTATATTCGCTTATATGTATTTCATCCTTAAAGGAATCTTCAGAGCAGCTATTCACAGAAGCCCTAAACGTGAAAACAATCTTTCTTGTCGAAAAGGAAGTAACGATAAAATGGCTTCACTATGGACGCAATAGCGACATCTGATATTAAATCACGAACTAGAAATCCAAAGATTTCTAATTTACGAAACCAAAATCCCAATTCTTGCTTTATTTTGTGCCTTTTAAGAATTGCAAGGCAAACATACGTTGATAAAGGTGTAATTAGAGAAAATGGGGAATCTAAAATTTCATTTCACAACATATCTCCTCAACTAAGCAAAAATATTTGGCGAATTGGTTTCTCGTACTCATACAGAGTATATCAAAATAAGAAGAAAGAAAGTTAAGATTTGCTTTTACGTATACTGCCTCTGTATATTCGCTTATAAGATTTTTAGATTACCATTAGTCTTTTATTATTGTTATGGGTGTATTATTGTTTGTCATATTATTTACGATCTAACGATCCTAGCAAAAATCGAGAACGAATTAAGAACAGATGTGAAGAAATCATCGAAGAAGCACAAAAGTTCGGATTTGAACTAAATAAAGACAAAACCAAACATATGATCATGGGAGAGACAGAAGGGAAAAAAGAAGACTTTAGTGTGAGGTCAGTAAGTAATAAAAGCTATAGTTTTAAAAGGGTGGACAAATTTAAATAGCTGGGTTTAGTTTTCGATGAAAATGGAAAAGAGAAATGAAAGCTCGAAGCCAGAATAGCAAAAGGGAATAAAAAATTAGGTAGTTTAAGAGCCCTACTGAACTCAAGAAATAAGAAGAAAGAGGATACTCTGGAAAGATGGAAAAGGAAAATATTGAGACGCATATTCGAAGGACGGAAGACAGAAGATGGTTGGGAGAGTTGGGACAATGGCTTTATACAAAGAACCTACCATTACCAAGTACGTCAAAGCACAAAGAATCAGATGATAGGGACATGTGGAAAGAATAGCACCAAACAGAATGCTCAAACTAGTAATAACCAGAAAATTAATCGGCCCCAAAAGAAGAGGTAGACCCAGAACGAGGGGGATTAGTAAAGCAGAGGAAGACCTTAAACACGTGAAGGTGAGGGATTAGAAAATAAAAGCACAAAATAGAAGCGAATGGAGAAATATTGTACACCAGGTCCTTCAGAGTAGTTAAGAATGTTATACATACATATTTTATAAAGTTTTGTTTAAAATAATTGTAATTAGTTAATATTAGGATTATGTTCTAAAAAATGCTCTAGGTCTTAACGGCTTGTTGTGCGTGAAAATAAAAAATAAATATTAATTAATGCTTACTTCATATACTTCCTTATTATATCTATATCCACTTAAAGCTACATAACGAAAAATGCTTTATTAAAGACTACCTAGTAAACCTAACTAGTAACTAAAACGATAAGATAGATTCTTGTTTCCTGTTTTCACGAATACTGCTTTGGGGCTAGTCTTGATCATACAACCTCACATAATTAATTAATAATTAATTAACACTAAGAGTTTCCTACATTCTGATTAATTTTTAGCATTTACTTACTGAGTTAACTGCTTTAATTTAAATCGATGTGACGTCGACATACCTGGAAAGAAAATAATAGATTAGATTTTCTGGTTCTGAATTATATATATATATATATATATATATATATATATATATATATATTATATATATATATTATATATATATATTATTCATGTAAGTTTAAAGATAAATAAAACAATTATTTTTAATTATGCCTTGGAGTCATGAAATTAGTCAAATAATATCAAGCTAAAATCTCACTGTTCCACTATTTTCGATAATTGGATTTTGTGAAATAGTATATAAAAAATGTTTCTTTATTTACTTTCCAGCAAGCATTTTTTTTTTATGTAGTACTAAGATGACATGGTTTGCCTGATAAGGCTTTTCATTTAGGTAATATCGAATTTATTCCATACTTTAAAATATTTTTTTTGGTTTTTCCATTGGTCTCTGTTAATAATAGGAAACATTTTACGAACAATAGTTATTAAATAAATTAATGTTTGGTAACTGTTTTTTAACTAAAATAGACAAGTTCGTGAGATTTTTATTTTCAAATTTCCGTGCTGCAATTCTCATTTTATTTGAAGAAAAAATTTGATTGGAGGGAAGTAATAAAAGAGAAACGGAAATAAATTATTCAAGTTGCAAAACTTCATAAACGCTATTAGGTGAAGGAAAATACCTGTTGGGTTTAAAAAAGTAATAACCGGTTATTTTTTATTACATTTTTTTATTCCATTTCATTAAAATGCATAATCTGTTGACATACAAAATGCTGCTTTTTGTAGAATAAATAAAGTTTTGATCATTGATTTTCTTATTATTTTATACCAATACGTAAAAAGCTACTACTAAACTGCAAATTAGTGATATAGCTAAATAATAAATAAAAGATAATACAAAAATTATACAACTGTATAAATCAATTAAGTCACTTATTTACATCAACAATGAACACTATTTTTGAGTTTTTTGTTCCAAGAAATAAATAAATTAATTAAATTAAATTTATAATAATTCAGTAAATTTGTACTGTAAAGTGATACTAGTAGGAAAGTTTTGGGGAAGTTCTGATTTTTTCATTCCATATGTGTTTTGGGGTGCTAAATCTGAATCTGAGGTGTGCGGACAAAATTTCGTGACGCAACATTTAAAAATCCAGAAGAAATCGGTTTTTTTTTGCTTTTTTTCCGGTTTTTTTTGCTTAAAACTCGAAAACTGTTAACTTTTAGTAAATGGTCTGTTTATAGAAATTAAAGTACTTAAAGTTCTGTACAAATGTCACTATTTTGGTCATTGTACAGACGAACCGTTCGATCTCAAGTACAAGTTGAAAATTGGCAATTTGTACCAGTGCGACTGCAAAACCCACTTTATAGATTTGTATTGAAAGGTTTTCAGTTAATTTTCCCTAGTATTTAGGTTAATTAAAATAAAGACCGAGTCACAGGGATAATTCACGTTTTGACTCAATATATTAAAGCTAGATTGCAAAAAATCAAAATAAGCAGTTAAAGCTGCTTTACATTTCAAACGGCAACAATGTGCTAAATTGTGGTAGACGTTGTAATATATGTGTACGTGTAGAGCACACTAGCGCACTATAAAAAGCTGTGGAAGATGCTGATATCCTAATTATCAAAACAGCTCTTGAGATGGCCCCGTCAAATGAACATGTGATAGTGGTGGGGGAAGATATCGACCTACTGGTCATTTTGATTGGCCTTTGTAGCTCTGATATAAAAAACGTATTTTTTTTGAAGCCAGGAAAAGGAAGGGTTTCGCAAAGCCTCTACAACCCTCATCTAGCTGCTGAGAAAATCCTATTGGATCATATTTTATTTCTGCATGCGATGAGTGGTTGTGATTCTACTTCTGCATTATTTATTTAAGGGAAACTGAAATTTCTTAAAGTCCTGCAGAAGAACAAAGATTTGCAATCGGTAATTGAAGCTTTCAAAGACCCTAATTCAAGTCAAGATGAGATTACCACAGCAGGAAACATGTTTCTCACGGCTCTATATGGAAAAAAAGAGACAAAACTAAACGATTTAAGATATAAACAATACGTATTTTCATCATTCAAAATAAGGACAACATTTTCTCATTGTCCCCAACTGAAGCTGCTGCTGAATTTACAATTCAAGAAGCAACAGAAATTCATTGTTTTACTTTTAAATAATTTTTAACGAAAAACGATATTTAGTAAGGTGTATTACCACCAAGAGCACCAATTATGGCTTTTTCGATCAGAAAAACTTTTAAATTTATTTAGCAAATTTTATTTAAAGAATTTGTCCCCATTCGTCATGGGCTGCTTGCTCCAAGTCAATAATTATTTTAAACTCAACATGATAAAGTCGAACACGTCGTTTCAGAATATCCCAGGAATGCCATTTTGGATTAAGTCTACACTCCTTGGGGACCACGGTAATAAAGAAATCCTAATTTTATCCAGGTAATCCTGTGTTATTCTTGCAATATAAGGACGTGCCTTACCTTGCATCAAACGAAAGATTTCTCCAACAAATAGGGATAATGGGACTTCATGATTTTCAAAACATTATTCAATATACCTTTTAGCGTTCAAATTGTCTCCAAGAATTGTAATAAGTTCTGTATGAGCTTTTATTCAAATTGAAATTAACACGTAATTACCATCAAAATCAGAAATATTATTTTTTACCCTTACATTCAGCCGATATTTCAGTTTCTGCTTGCATTATGTTTTTGTACCACTGCAAAGTACCATTCTGCCTCCAATTTAATCCAAAATGTTTTTCAAATAATTCTACTACGTCCATAATCTTTTCTTCTTTTAGAGTCACACCAGTACGAATTTCTTTTGGGTTGATCTGTCCAATAGTGCAGTTGATCTTACAATTTTTCCTCTCTAAACCAGTGTCAAGGATGTAAGCTATCTTTTATGTCACAACAATGTTTCCCAATTTAGTTTTTCGAAGAAATATTCGTCGGTAGATGAAAATTTGGAAATGAAGTTGAACCGCTGTTTTCATAAAAGTTTTTCGCTTCTTGTTTTCAGTCCAAAGATTCCAAATCCCTTTCCATTCATCTTAATCGTACCATATTTCTTAAAATTTTCATGATATTCTTCTTTTCTCACAATTGTGTTGATTTTTTATTGTTTTCTCTATCATCCCAAATACTCTGTTGGTTAGAAGGAATAAGTGTCCTGTTACTGTTTTAATTTTTCGTATGCTTGTTGGAGCACAGCTATCCAGAAACTTGCAGCACATAGTTAAAATACTTATATTCTGATTTTGTCTAGCGCAACCATCAGACGCCAACAAATGGAGTCATGTCCTAAGAGATTAGTTGACGTCAACTCATTGAATACAATGGAATCAACCTCGTTGGATGATTTTTTTGCTTCTTTTTCCGTCCAGGTATAAATTGAGACAGTACTGGATTCGGGGATTCATTTGACAATCCTTAACTAATGAAAGGTTATAACAGTCATACTGTCATGAATACTACGCACTTTGATCAGTTACTTTTGGCAAAACAAGATTTTTCTGACAACCAAAACTCAAAAATAAGACATCCTTGTAGTTGTTGTCGCAAGTGTTGGAAGAAGGCTTGGGCCTGTTTCTTGTGTAAGTCCATTTTCATTTTTAGACACCTTGTTTCTTCCTCCGTTTTTTCCACTTGGATAAGGTTTTGTAATTCTAGGCAAGTACTACATTCATCCAAACTAGGGTAAGAGAATCCACTGTTGAAATCTGAGCAAAATATTGTCCTGAAAAATCCCTGGGTAACCTTCTCAGATTCTTCTTTACCATAATTGAACATTTTCCACATTTTGGCGATATTCAGATCTGATGGTAGCTAGACACGTTGTGATTAATGTCGTATGTACTGCGATTGAATATCTGTTTTTTGTTTACTTCTTCTCTTTTTGCACCAAACTTAACTTCCTTGTGGTTTCTGCCTCTGGTTTTCACTGGGACATGAGATACACCATTCTTAAAGTTTCGTAACCATTCCCATAATTCTTTGTTTAGTAATAGGCTACAACACCTTGAGAAAAGCATCCCTGCAAACATTGAGGTTGTTTCCGGCGTGGTTTATAACCGAATATAGGAAGATCGTGGTTTTCCACTTTATAAACTCAGGCTTCTTTCTTTTGAGATTGGATGGACCATCCCGACAATATTTCAAAATGAACGCATCTTGCTTGCTATTCTCTGGGATGAAGTAAAAGGCTTTGTGGTACCACATGACTTCACGCATTGTTAAAAGCTGGCACTGGTATCCAACTCGGTGATGACAGGTGGGGTTCAGAGGAAGAGTTTTGGCTGAGTACCTGCATGAACATACAAAAGGAGAAATTAATTAAACTTTAGTTAACTCAATGAATAGTCTATTCATATGACTATATTTTTCAGAATGTTTGATATAAGGACAGTAACTGCTTATATTCTTTATGAGTCTTTTAAAAATAATACTCATTAAGAAAGGCCCAATTTTATTAAAAAACTGACATTCCAACTTATCCAACATTAGCTAAACACGAGACTAGACAGTTCCTCTTTACCTAGAAAACTAAAGTTGAGCATATGCGAGGTACTGGGTATAGATTAACCTCAACGGCGTCCAGAAGTAAGAGTGAAAAAATTAGAAAAAAGAAAGGACTGTTCCTACTGCCACTATAAAAAGAAAAGAAGAACAGCCTTATTCTTTGATTATAAAACACCAATTTGCTTGGAATGTGCGAAAAATATTTGTTTGGAGTGTGCGTCAGTTTTTCTGTGTTTACATTTTTTAAAAATCTTATTAGTTTAATGTTTTTCACTCTTTGGTGAACTCGATTATAAATTTTTATCAAGATGCTTTAATTTGTTTAATTTTTATCACACGCTTTTTCGGGCGTAAAAATGTACACAAAAAATCGATCAATTCTTGTTATAAAGTTTTTATTGTAATAAATACAGATAAACTATATTAATTACTGTGTTTTTTAGATAACTAATACTTTAAATAAATCATCGCAATATCTTTTTGCATTAAAATATTCAACAAAGAAAAATATCCACTAATCCTATCCACTATCCCTCTGTATATTAGACGCCAACAAATATCCCTAAACTATATAGGCAAAATATCAGCACAGAAACAACATCCAGTATTCTCCAAAATTTGCCATCCCAGTATTGCTTCTACAAAACTAACTAATCTTATTACTCCCCTTATAGAACGAATAAAATCCTCTAACTTTGACATGGATAAGCTAAATCGATCTCTACAAGTAACTACATATGGACTGGAGACCATGGCCTTTACAAAGAAAACCTTAGAGCAGCTCAGTACAACCCAAAGAGCAATGGAGTGGGCCATGCTAGGGATTAGTTTGAGAGACAGGATTCGAAATAACGTCATTCGTGAAAGAACAAAAATTACTAATGTCTCAGAACGTATTGCAAGGCTCAAGTGGCAATGGGTCGGACACGTTGCCCGAGATAATCCCGAAAAATGGACACAAAGATTAACAAACTGGAGACCAAGAGAGAACAGGCGAGGAGTAGGCAGACCGCAGAAGAGGTGGACAGACGATATCAAACAAGTTGCGGGCAAGCAGTCGATGAGAATTGCCAAAAGTAGAAATCGATGGAAGCAAATGGAAGAGGCCTATGTCCAGCAGTGGACGAACACAGGCTGAAGAAGAAGAAGAAGAAGAAGACAATCCATCCACTTACCATTGACTTAACCCTCACAAAATACCCCAAATCAACTACAAATCCGATTTTCAAGAAACACTTGTACTTCGAAGTGATATCTCATTATCCCAATTATCTCCAAATTTTCAGTGATGTCTCTAAAGCTCATGACGGACTGCATACGGACTGCAGACGGACTCAAGCTGCTGCATACTATTGTAAATACACTTCTAACAGTATATCCATACCTACTAACTGCTGCATCCTCACAGGCGAGGCAACAGCCATTTTGGAAGCCTTAATTTTCTTCAAAACGCTTAGTGAGAATAAATGTGTCATCATCACTGACTCATTAAATGCTCTATTAGGTGTAAAACAAATATACTCTACAAATCTCCAATATTTCGGGCTATAAAAAATGAGATAAATATAATTCAATCAAATCGAAAAGAGGTAGCATTTATCTGGGTACCGTCGCATATAGGAATAGCTGGAAATGAGAAAGTGGATAGCCTAGCAAACAAAAGTCGAATAAACTCACAATACACAAACAAATCAAGAAATTACCCATACTCCGATCTCAAAAACCTAATTAAAGACCACTGTATGAATATATGGCAAGACTACTGGAAAGATTCAGGAACCAAACTATATGAGATTTATCCCCGTGTGAAGACCATCTTGAATAATCCATCCAATAGAAGGGACCAAGTAATAATTAACCGACTAAGAATTGGACACACTGCACTGACCCATAAATTCTTAATCAACAAAGAATCTTCTCCAACCTGCAGAAACTGTTCCCTCCCATTGACGGTGAAGCATATTCTGATTGAGTGTCAGTACCATGAAGAAACAAGAAGAAAATATGGAATCTCTGATAACATCAAAACCACATTAACCATAAACACTGACTATGAAATAAATTATTTAAAAGATTTACGTTTATATACATCTATTTAATGTAAATAAAATGAATTCTTGTGTATGTTACTCCACTAATAACCCTGCGTGGTTGATGTGGATTATATGTAAAAAAAATACTTACGGGTTATGATCAATGAGAAACCGAGATGGAACTTGCATGATAGATATTGAAATGAAAATAGCACGGGGAAAACAAGCCACTAAAGTACACCATGAAGTGGTATGGAACAACATTCTAAACAAAGAAAACAAAAAAGGATCTGTCAGAGCATAGTGATGAATATTAACCTATATGGAGCGGAAGTATGGCCAATGACAACATCAATATGAAATAAAATAAGAACAGTTAAACTGGACTTTACGAGAAGATGTTTACAAATTATCCAAATGACCAAAGCAAATAGAATAAGAATAGAGGAAATATGGAACAATGAAAGTAGAGTGTTCAATTTCAAAAAAGTTGGATAACAGTGCTCTGCAGGGATACATACAAAGAATGACATAGGTCAAAAAAATATTGGACTGGGACCCGTTAAGAAGAAAACGGAGAAAATGACTTGCTACAAAGTGGAAAACATACATAGGAAATGTTATGATAGATAGGGACCTTAGAGCAGATGACTGGGAAAATAGAGTGCTGTGGACGACAAAAATAACGAACTTATAATGGGAAAAGTCAAAGAAGAAGAAATAAATACATATTAGATGTGAAACTAAAGAGAACAAATAGCCAATTCCGTAATTATAAAAATTACGTTACTATTTTAAAAGTATTATTAAGAATAAAATTAACCCAGTTACCAAAATTACCAAAAATGTGATTTAAAAGAATTAGAAACCACAAGAAATAGTACATTTTTTAAGTAAACACATGTCCTAAACCAATATTGACAAAATATTCTTATCCTTTAGCTGCCATCAATCCATGCAAGCGATACACTTCATCTGGAAACAATCTATTCAATAAGTTTTTTGCCGGATATTGTTGTGCAAATTCTTTTCTCGCAAAAAAATTCAACTCCTACCAACATAATATCGCAAGGCGAATAGAAGGAAAATAGTATTTGGCACGGCAGTCGAACCAGTCGCTCCTCTCAATAAGCCATTACGAAGACAAACGCATCATTCCCGAACCTTCTGCTGGAATACTCTCCAGATATTGATCCGAAATTGATGTAATTTGAGACAAAGTAAAGTTTGCCGCCAGTGGCAGCAGCCATCGGAGGGTGAAAATACGCGTAACTGAGATGTAGGTTAATAACTACTTCCGTTTTTGAGTGGATATCACGGTACATTTCCGATGAGGAATACTTAGAAGTATATTTTCAGACTAAATTTCTGGCAAATGTAAAAAACATACATTATTGAGTGTTTAGATTATGTCTTTTAATAAACTTGAAGTTGTTTTATAAGCTGTGTTTTCATATCATCGTGTTACAAGCAATATACACTAAGTCTTTGTCATTTTTGACTTTAAATTACATATTGATATTGCAATGTGTTTAGTTTATGTATGTAAGTAAGTATTTTGTTATCCTTAACAACATAAAACAATGAAATTATACATTCATTAAGTCTTTAACAACGAGTTTTTCTTAAGGCGAAATCCATCAGTGATTTTGTGAATATTTCTGAAGGCAATTATTTGAAATAATAGATCTTACTGGTTAAATTTAGGTTAAACAAAAGATTTTAGTTGTGCCTCAGATGTTAAAACGAAAACTTCATAATAAAACTTATTGATCAAATATTTTCCAACGTTAAAATACGGTGCGGTGAGTCAAATAGTTTATTACTGTTATTTAAGATTTTAATTACAAGAGTTTATTCTATGCTAAGTAAAAAAATCATGTTAAAAATACTTCAAATATTACCATCAAATGATAATGGAAGAGAATATTAAAAAACTAGTACAACTTTAACACCTGTCGATCCTGGATAACTTGTATTGTTGTTAATCTTCTTCTTCTTCTTTAAGTGCCATCTCCACGGCGAAGGTCAACAATCATCATAGCTATTCGGACTTTTGAGACGGCTGATCTGAAAAGTTCATTTGATGTACACTCACCGTACCACTCTCTCAGGTTGCACAGCATGACATTCTACGTCTCCCTATGCTTCTTTTTCCTTGGATCTTTTCATGCATAATTAGTTGGAGCAAGGTGTATTTAGTAAGGAGTAATACCAAGAAAATTATTTCTAAAAATCATACATCAAAGGATATATAGACTGTGCGAAAAAAAATCAGCCGTACACAGTTTGGTTTTCGTAATGCAGTGGGTACGAGAGAGGCTCTCTTTAGTATACAAGTGCTATTTCAACGATGCAGAGACGTGAACTGCGACATTTATGCGTGCTTCATTGACTACCATAAAGTGTTCGATACAGTAAAGCACGACAAGCGGATGAAGATATTAACCAATATTGGAATAAACACCTGTGATTTAAGAATTGTCAGCAATCTGTACTGGAACATCATCTATCCGGACAGAGGCAGGAGAATCCGACGATATCAAAATCAAACGTGGCGTCCGTCAGGGATGTCTACTATCACCACTGTTGTTTAATATATACTCTAAGGAAATCTTTCACAAAGCAGTGGGTGATGTTGAAGCCGGAATTTGAATCAACGGATAATCTATCAATAACATTAGATACGCGGACGACACGGTAGTATCCGCTGACAGTTCTGAAACCCTCCAGGAGTTAATGAACAGAATCACAGAGGTCAGTCAGAGATACGGACTTTCACTAAACACTAAGAAAACAAAATGCATAATGATCTCTAAGAAGGAACAGGAATCAGGTTACATCTTTCCTATTCTGTTGTACGGAGTTGAGTCATGGACTCTCACAGATGTCACCTGCAAGAAAATTGAGGCTTTTGAAATGTGGCTTTATCGTCGCATCCTGAAGATATCGTATACCGACCACGTTACTAATAAGGGTGTTCTGTTGAGAATGAAACAAGAAAAAGAGCTGTTAACCACAAAAAAAAACAGCCAAAATCGAATACCTCGGTCACATCATGAGGAACAGCGAAAGATATGAACTGCTGCAACTAATCTTGCAGGGAAAAGTAGAAGGAAAACGGAAACCAGGAAGGCGAAGGATTTGATGGCTAAAAAATCTACGAACGTGGTTCAACACAACAACCATAAATCTTTTTAGAGCAGCAGTGTGCAAAGTGCAGATTTCCATGATGGTCGCCAAAATCCGAAACGGATAGGCACTACAAGAAGAAAGAAGAAGGTGTATTTCTCTCCACGTGTAATATGTTTGAAATATTCCAATTTTCTTGTTTTAAATGTATTTAAAATTTCTATTTATTTATTCATCCTTCTTAGAACCTCTTTGTTTGTGACGTGTTCTGTCCACAATATTTTCAGAATTCTTCTATACATCCACATCTCGAATGATTCCAGTTTTTTCATTGATGCCACTTTCAAGGTTCGAGATTCCATTTCATAAAACCAAGTCGAAAAAGCACCTCGCCAACCTAACTCTTAGTTCCAATTTTAAATTTCTTCTACATAGAACTCTTCTTATTTTGTTGAAATTTGCTCTAGCCTTTTCTATTCTGATTTTAATTTCTTGAATGTAATCATTTGTGGAGTTAATCATTGTTCCCAGATATGCATATTTGTTCACTTGTTCGACGTTGGTCTCGTTTATTAGAAGATTCTCGCTATTTCTTTCAGTTTTTGATATTCTCATAAATTTCGTCTTCTTGAAGTTTATTGTTAGACTATACTCTTTTCCATATGTCGCTATTCTGGTCATCAGTTTCTAAAAATCTTCAATATTTTTGGCTAAGATCACAGTATCATTCGCATATCTAATGTTGTTAATGGGAACTCCATTTACTTTTATTCCAGCCGTTTTACTCCCAAGAGCGTTTTTCACCATCTCTTCGAAGCAGGCATTAAAAAGAATTGGCAACAATACGCATCCTTGTCTCACTTCACGTGTAATTTCATTTTTTTTCTGACAGCTGTTCGTTAGCACCTGCTTTTGCTCGCTGTTTATATTATAAATTTGATATGATCCTGAAGTCTTTGTAGTGAATCTTCTTTGATTTCAGGACATTCATTAATTGTTTATGTCGTACTTTATCGAATGCTTTATTATAGTCAACTAAACATGAATATATATCTTGATTGTCATCCAGACATCTTTGTATCAGTATATAAAGGGAAACAAGAGCTTCACGCGTTCCTAGGACTTAAAAAAACCAAATTGTATATCATTAACGTCCATGTCGTTTGTGATGTATTCGGTTATCGATGACTTTTAGTAGTAACTTTAGCAGATGAGACTTCAAGCTAATGGTGCGGTAATCGCTGCATTCTCTTGCGTTTTTTTTTTTTTGGGGGGAGACAAATAAAAATCACGGTTAACCACTCTTCGGGTAATACGCCTAAACTATAAATTTGGTTCAAGAGTGTCACTAAAACATCAATGTGCTTCTGATCTAGAATTTTTAAGATTTCTATAGGAAGCATGTCAGGTCCAGGGCTTTTCCCACTCTTTATTGTTTTTAATGCGTGTAATATTTCTTCTTTTATGTGATGTTAAAAAATCGATAACACCCTGGCCCACATTACCAACAAGTCGGAGAGACTAGGTAATATTAACGCGACTTTGACTGGGTCATACGGTACTAACGAATAGCTACGTGTTCCCCAACAAACAAGAACCAAGATTTGATAACTGTAATGCAAAATTAACAACCAGACATATGAAATGTTTAGCATTAACGCCAAAGCGCATGTTGTAGAGTACACCCAACAAACTAAGTGATATTTTAGGTCTACAGTGCAAAATTTTAAACATAAAAAGTTTCTTAACCTTAATTAACGTTTTAAATGCAATCTAAACTATTGTCGAAGCCACGGAAATGGATGCCATCAGAAGATCGATGAGAATATCAAGAGCCGACAGAATACAGAATGAAGTAATAAAACAACAAGTGGGTATAGAGGGCTGAGGATATAGCTGAGGATATTGAGAGAAAACAGCTCATATGTATGAGAATGTGAGCCGAATGGGGGACGAAAGATTGCCTAAAAAAACGATGTCAACGATGTGTGTCAACCCCCAGAAAAGAGGAAACGAGGAAGACCACCACAGAGCTGGAACCTGGGAGTTAGAAAAGCGATTAGCGCTCGAAATCTGGACGAAGACCTAACTCAAGACAGAATACAGTGTCGTTTGGGAGTCGGATAACGTCGTAAGACGTTATAAAACCAAATATGTAAATATAAATTATTGTTTGCCAATATCGCCATTGTTGTATCATTGTTTCGCTAATAGCCACTTTGGCTGATACGATTTTGTTAATATTAAAAAAAATATCAATGTGCTTTTCATCTAAAATTTTTAGGATTTCTATAGAAAACATGTCAGGTATAGGGCTTTTCCCACTCTTCGTTGTTTTTAATGCGTGTAATGTAATGCTTTTGTAATATATGGATCTATTTCTTCTATGTGCTTTAGATCTCCTCTTTCATCATCGAACAATTTGTCGATATATTCTGCCCCTATCTTTGTACTTTCTTGTCCGTATGTGTTATAGTAGTCCCGTGTCTATCCAGAATTGCACACGTGGGATTTTGTTTTCTTAATCCTGCCAGTTCTTTAACTTGTTGTGTAGATTAAATAGATCATATTTTTTTTTGAAGATCTTTGGCCTCTTTGTATTTCTTTCTAAAGCATTTTTCTTTTGCCTGCTTTATCATCCTCGTATTTCCTGATCTCGTAGTTTATCTCTCTGTATTTATTGTTGTCTTTGTTTTTAAATTGTCTCGGTTGTTCCATCATAATGTTGTTGTTAATTATTGTTTCTTTTTTGAAAAAATGGCTTTGGCAGAGCCAATTATCCAGACTTGTTTGTGTTAATTGTTAAAATCGACTGAATTTTAAGTATTATAGATTGCAGATTCATAGTCAAAATTTTCTTATCAGTTATCAATGTTATTACTACATATACCTAATATTTTTATAGATACATAAATTTTGTTTTGATATATTTTTATTTTGTTTTCTTATTCTTTTGTTTTCTTGTTTTTTTTTTTGTTTTGGTTTCTTTTTTTTTCTTTTTTTTTGTTATTTTTTTTGTATTTATCTTTTGTTTTTGTTCTATTTCTATTTTCTTAATTCTTTTTTTTTTATTAATTTGTGTTATACGTTTTTTTTTATTTTTTTTTGTTTTTTTTTTTCAAAACATATTAACAGATTATGACTATATACTATTTACAACTTGTATTTACATATTTTAACATGTTTGTAAATGCAATGAAGAATTTCCATATTATTTGAAAATAGTAAAATATTAAGGTTTATTGGAAAACAACACTTAGAATTTATTAATTCCTTATAAAGTTTGTTTATATTATTCATTTGTAAATCATATTCTATTATAATATGTGTTAGATCGCCTATTTTGCCACAAGTACAATTGGGAGTATTTGATAAGCCGATTCCATGCATGTAAGATTAATTATTGTTGTTGTTGATAAAATAATAAAATTTAATTGTGTTTTAAATATACATCACAATTTATCAATTCCTCGCACATCACGAGTAAAAGTGTCGTCCCAATTGGACGAAGAAACAGCGAATGTGTACGACTCCGATGATTCCATGAAAGATAGAGACTGGATAGTGACAGTCTGAAGTAATATCAAGAAAGGGGAGGTGAGTCTAAAAAAGAGCAAAATTTTATAGTATATGATAATATTGCAGGTTCAAAAAGAGAAAACTCGATAACAGAATAGAAACGAGCAACGTGGAACTAAGCAAAAACAGCGCTTAAAAAAAACATCGAAAGAAAAAAAATATTTAAGGTTTACTTTACCAAAGCAGAAATAAAAGCCTTCTAGAAATAAAATTGCACCAAATAGGATTTTAGTATTAAGTTAGTTCTCCATTAACTCCATCTAAAAAACTTATAGTTTGGTTAAAAGAATAAGTGAAAGTACAATGAAAATTTTTTAGATATATTTTAAAAACTAATAAAAAAACTATTAAAAATGTAATACAAAACGACCAAAGCTAGTTAAAGAAAAATATTTTTGGATATGCTCTCAGTACTAAGAAAAGCGAAACAAAAATGGCATTTACAACTATACAAAATCTGAAAAGAAGCCGAAATATCTAAAATGTAGGAAAAAACAATCAGCTTTTCCAGGATAACTAGAGAGACACAGTTCTACTAGACATTTGATAAGAGATTATCAAATATACCTTAAAATCATAAAGTTGGTAAATATGAACTTTCATATAGCCGAGATTTGGAAAAGGTTAATATAAGAATGTGTAAAATATAGAAAAAATTGGAAATCCTTAACAATGAACAAAATTGACCAATTTCGGACAAAACGATGACTGATCATAAGAACATGTCTAAACATTTATGTACTCCTCTAAAAATAATGGAACAAAATAGAATTCCCCAAGAATGGAGATCAAGCATCCTAATACCTCTCTTTAAAAAGGGAGACAAATCGGACCCGAAAAATTACAGAGGAATTATTTTAAAAAGCACAACAATAAAATTAACAAGCAAAGTAATAACATATAAACTAAAAAAAAAAATTTTAATACCAACAGAAAAAAAAAAGAATTTACTTCGGGAGATCATGCAGCAACCCTACATTTATAATGAGGTAAGTGTAACAGAAATCATTAGAATACAACATACGGCATATCGATGTTTGGTGGAGCTTAAGAAGGCATTTGATCAGGTTAAATTAAGGGACGTTATCGACTTATTGTACGCAAGAGTGATGAATTTAGGAATAATCAAAATAATTGAAAATATCTATCACATAACAAACACAAAAAAAGTAAAAGTGAAAGAAGAACTAACCGACCCTATTGAAGCTGACAATGGGATAAGACAAGGAGATTCACTGAGTCCTCTATCGTTTAATCTGATTATGGGTAAAATAATAAAAAAGTAAGAATTAAAACAGAATACCAATTAGGAGAAAAACAACTTAAAAAAATAATCTGCGATACAGACAACGTAGTCCCACTTTCTCAAAGTGGGATTACGTGGGATTACGTGGGTTAAGGAATAGAAGAGTATAATGGAACGATCATATAAGCTGAACGACAACAAATAGAGTAGTAAAGATAGCAGAAGACGGTCCCCCAATAGGAAGACGATCAGTAGGAAGACAACGAAAACGATAGAACGACAAATTACTGAAGCCACATCAAAATAACAGACAATGTCATGTATACATAAAAACAAGAAGTAGAAAGAAAAAGATGTACTTCCGGTAGATATTATTGAAAATTTGGAAAAACAAACCTCAACCATTAGGCTTCATCGTATTCGTTTAATTTATAATAGTTACATAAATTATAATTCAAAAAAATGAAATTGTGTTCTATTGCTTTTGGACAAACACCCGGTTTTATTATGTGACCATCATCTTTTTCTCAGAAACTTCCAACCATCGATGTGCAGAAAAGTTTTTTCGAACAGACACATTCTTAACCTATTTAAGTATACACAATGTTTACCACTAACCACATACCTTGTACCGTTGTCTGTTCGTAAGTAACTGTAACTCTACCTGTTTAAATAAAATATATGGAAAAAAACTGGTTTTTTTAATGAATGTGGAGAAAGATCTTATAAAATTGTGCACCAAGAATCTTCAACCGTTGGGCAGTATTTAGACCTATGTTATTCAGTACATTAGTTCTCTATGTCTGAATATGAGATATGTTTATATTGCTCTATATATCTTGTAAGTTTTATTTGTATTACTTGATAGTAAGTGTAAAAATTATTAGTCTAATAGAAGACAAACAAGACAAAGTCTATTGATTACTTTTTTAACGACAAAATGTCTTTACGAATCTTGGAATGCTCGCACTTTTCGTTTAACAACGTTATGATACATTTTGTTCTATTATTTTTTTAAAATACTGTATTGAAACTAACATTACCGATAATTGTTATATTACATTTAATTTCATTTTTACCTCTTTGTACGCCACTGATTTATAGGGTAGTATAGATACATCGAATTTACTTTCCTCGTCTTTTAGTTGTGATTTCGATATGATTTCCAAGTTACATATACGTGAATACTAAATTTAAAATTCTTATATTTATACTCAGAGACTCGCTGAAAATCGCATAAGCACAATGGCATGCATTTTTATTTTAAAAATTTTATAGAAGATTTAACTTGAAGCAATAAATAAAATGTTTAAAAGTGAGTTATTTTAGCATAAAATCCGTTAGGGATATTGCCTTACTAACCTATAACTTCTATATTACGGTTAGCATTTTGCTATAAGTTATGATTTAGAGTACAATATAAAACCAGTATATTACATAAAATCAAAATAAAAGAATTGCAAAACAATATTATAATAGGCGGTAAAGTAAACTAATTACATCGGCTTAATCGGAGACGAAATTGTTCGGAGAAACATCGGAGAAATATATAATCTATAAAATTGCAGATAACTTCAAGTCGAATCATACATGCTGACAACGTTGCATTTTCCCTAGAACCCAAATCTTTCTCAAAACATTTGCACATTTTAAAAATAGATAAGTAAAATTATTGAAACGTATTTCATATAAAATGAGATCTCTTCTATCTTCTTTAAAGAGCCAAAAGAAGGCTTATACCTAATTAAAATAAAATTTTTTAAATTAAAGAGAACAAATTTATTCTTTATTTATTATTTATTTAATATTTATTTATTCTTTATTTATTATTTATTTATTATTTATATATTATTTATTTATTATTTATTTATTATTTATTTACTATTTATTCATAATTTATTTATTACTTATTTATTATTTATTAATTACTTATTTATTGTTTATTTATTTATTGTTTTTACCAAGTTGTATTGTAATAAAATAATTTATTAAATTGTTATTTTTGCTCCTAACGCCACCTGCTAACGTATTAACAAAGCATATTTTGATTACTTCTGATTTGATAGTAAATTTAATTATTATTTATATAAACTACGACGTTTAAAACTAATAATTGTATTTATAAGGAAATTATTTTAAAACGAGAAGTGTCATAAAATTTCAAAGCAGATGATTCACTATTTTTTATTAACCTATTAGCGCCGAGAAAAGAAAATTCTTTTTGTAGCAATAATTTTATTTAAAACTACGTAAAAACAACTTATTTTTGTTAAATTTAAGAAGAAATAAAAAAAAATTCTTTATTTTTTGGAAAAACAGGGGGTTCCTTACGGGACCACTAGGCGTTTGGCAAGATCAACTATTGAAACAATTCATTAATTTGTCCCATTTGTATGAAATGGTTTAAAACATGAAATACAAGGCCCAACGTTGCATTTTTCACACGTTGTACGCCCTTTTGAACTGCAAACTGGCATCGCGCACCTCTTTATTTTGCCGTCAGGTACAGAGATAATCCAATGATCCTTGCAGTCAAACCTGACGCAGTCAGACACTCGATAATCACTTCCTGCTACTCTACCTATTTTTCCAGTTCTTTTAGCGGGGACTTTATGTCTCGGTAAGGAGGTCTAAAAAATTGAATGAATCGTAAATATTTTTTGAGTTTTGTATAAAAATACTTTTATCTGACAAATACTTCTTCCAAACTCTAAGAAACTAATATTCTTCCCGGATTTCCTACATATCGTTCAAGCATCTTGAAGAGCTGCGTCTATGAGGTACGTAAATATTGGACAGTACCATTTTTTGTAAAATTACCCATATATTTTCATTTATATAAATATTGCTGTTTATTGCCTACCAAGATATATTACTGTCCATGAGATCAGTTCCTCCCATGCTGTTAGTGTATTGCGAAAAAAGATTTGGCCTAGGTACTTGTATTGTCTTGCTATCATTTTTGAAACATCTTTTCACACTTTAACCGGCTGAACACCAAAACATGTGCTTGCAGCTGTTACAACTTTGTTGTTCCTCCAGCTAACATATTTAATACCAGTTTCCTTATTTAATGTTGAACAATATTCCCCTCGTGCCCTCTTTTCCATCGTCTTTTTGAAAATAAGTGGACAATTTCTAGAAATTCTATGATCCCTCACAGTACCTGTAACCTCGTACCCATTAGCGTTTAGAGTACTTAACAAGTTTGTACTAGTAAATAAATTATCAAGGAAAAACTTGTATCTCAGAGATCCTTTGGTACCCAATTCTTCGATCATCTGTTCCATGGGAGCTGCATGGTCGAAATATTTTTGATATTATTTATTCGATCTAGGATTTTTTCCCTGATATACTTCAAAATTTATCAAATATCCTCTAGGTGTATTCATACACCACACCTTATAGCCAAACCTTACAGACTTTCCTCTGATAAACTGATTGCATCCATGATGCCCAAAGTAGCGTATCATCGATTCATCATATTTTCTTCTGGGACAAAATGCTCTATGAACGATTTTTTTACCATATCTGTAAGTTTGTACATTTTGTCATTTTTATCTATATTAATATTGTCTACAAAATTAAGTAAACAAATTTGTAAAAACCTGTCACGTCTCATGGCATCTGACACCAGAATATTTTGCATGTCAGGTCTTCTGTCCCAGTAGCTTCTTTTAGATGGTAGCTTATTATATCCGCTTACTAAGAGAATTGCCATAAATACTTTCAATTCAGGAATTGTCACGTTAGGGTTCGGTTGATTTATCAGTAGAGCATATTTTCTTGTTTTCAGACACTGTCATTTTTAGCAACCCATCAGTAATAAATAATTCAAAAAGTTGCACACAACTCATTTCTGAATATTTACTGTAATCCCCATTTGGAAAGTTGCGCGACGTATAATGAAGGTCTCCGGCAATATAAGTTGTAGGTTCTGACAGATCAATTACCATTCAGGGATTTGTATTATGTATCATGTTCTGCAAATCCTTATCATAGCTTGCTTCTAGGTCTGATTGTACATCTCCTAGACGTTCAGAGTCTGCAAAGACAACTTTTGCACCTGCACGAATTTGACGAGGATTCAAGTTATCCGGGTCACCACCTTCGTCTTCGTCACGTGAATCCTCATCCGCAAGGAAATTTGATTCAGGCGGCTTAATAAAAATGTCTGTTACATCATCTTCTTCATATGCGATATCTAAAGCTTCCTGTAGTGTAATTCCACTGAAATTACAAAAAGATATGTTTCGACTACATAACCGCCTAGCGGGTTCATATGGGTACAGCAATAATTACATGAATTTTTAACTGCCCTTTGTAATTTTGATACAAAAATGTGCACACTACTTTATATTTTAAAATCTATTAAAATAAGTGAAATTGATTTGATCCTAGTATTCCCAAGAAAAGGTACTGAAAATTTACTTACATAAATCGGATGTCCATTATCAAACACTTTTTACTATAACACGATTTTTTCGCTTTTCGAACTTTCTTAGCTGGTGAAATCTAATAAAAGACTGATGAGTATTTATCAACGCAGGTTCAGACAAGTCTAAATAAAGTATACATGCAGTAAATGTAATGTGGGTTGCCTGTTTTATTATAATTTTATTGTGTTAAACAATACCTTTACAGCTGGTTCCATATGGTGACTGTAGGCACTTATCTATCGTTACAAATAAATTTTTTTATTAAAGCGAAGCTTGTGTACTGGCGTTGTATTACTTTTTCTCTATAGTAAAATGCTGAGACGAGCGTTACGGAACTAGCATCACAAGTAGAAGGCGTCATAGGTAACTTCACAAAATAGCAGGGGTTACATCGATTCATTAGTATCGAAGTATTTTGTAAAAATTACAAAAAAAATTTGAACAGTAGGCCATACTATAGACAAGCTCGGAGCTTAATTTTATGATTTCTGTATTTTTAAAATTTAAATAATATATTTAGATAATAAATAACTTTAAGACTGCTAGATTTATAAAAAAAATCAATTATTATCTAACTACGCTACTGATTTACATTAGAATCATATTTTGTAAATCTCTGAGTTTTCAAAAGTACATAATTCTCTAAATTCCAGTTTTAATTTTGAAACATTTTTAATAGCAAGGTAAATATTATCTAACTCAAGCAGTATTTAACATCTCGTTTAGTTCTTATTTTTCGCCACGTACTCGAGGCTATTTCTCCGTCCAATATAACCCAACATTGCAACCAATAAACAGAGCATTGCAAACATTTTGACATAACATTGTGTCGAAACGACAAAGGTCGTAAAAACTCACCAAAACAACGGTGAAGTTATTGCAGAAAAAATTTAATTAAACTTGTAAAGGACTAGCGGCGTTGCCAATGTTTAGTCTTATATGTCTTAGACAAAAATTTGGTTCAGATATATTTAAAAAGATTTTCTTATATTCTTAAGAAGATTCGTAAAAAGTATACATATTCTTATCTTTAACCGCCAGAGAGAAATATTTAATATAAGTAAAACAATTAATAACTACTGTTGTAACTAGTATTTAGGTTGGCCCCTCAAAAGAGTGTACCCTAATATTTGACAACAATTATTGGATTTTGTAAAAATACTAAAACAGGTAAATATTTATTAAAAAGGTGGTCATCTTTTAATAATATAACCATCTAAAAAATTTTCATAATATTTTCAACCCTACAAACTACACTTCGTACAGGAAATATATAAAGATGATCCAGACAGCCGGATACAGTTATCAGATTATGATAAAATAAATAGTAATCCAAACTTTTTATTGAATATTTGTTTTTCAGATAAATATTCTTTTTTTTTTTAATGGTACTGTAAATCAACACAATTGATTTTATTGGTCTAATGAAAATCCTACAATTCTCCACGAAACACATTGGAGGTACGTTCATCAGTAAATAAAAAAAGTGGAACAGTGGGCGGTCTTTAGACTAAGGTCAAGCTTCTGTCAAAAGTTTAGTTATTATAAATTAAATAAACAAGAAACAAGAAACAAAAAAATTTCAACTAATAATAATTGAATATTGTTTTAATAGAGATTCAGTTAACTCTTCTTCTAGTATTGGTGCGTTTATTGTTAGGTTCTCGCTTTTATCATAATTAAATTCTTGTAACAAAAATGCAGTACCGGATACAAGAACATACCCAGGCGCAGATGTTCCGTCGGATCACAACCTACTAGTGGCTAAATTAAAAATAAAGTTCAAAATGCTAAAAAAGACTGTCAAAAGAAAAACCGACATCAATTTACTTAAACAAGAAAATATACAAAGTATGGTAAAGACTAAACTCAACGAGGAATGTGAAAGACTCCAAAGAGAGTTATCACCAACTACAGAAGGCTTATGGACTGAAGTCAAGAATGCTTTTACTAGCGCCGAGAAATATATAAAAGACACTAATAACAAAAGAAAATCTAAACCCTGGATGGCACAAAAAATTCTGGGAATGATGGATACTCGAAGAGCCTACAAAAATAAAGATAATGAAAAATATAGGGAGATACATCGTCAAATCAAGAAAGAAATAGCTACCGCAAAAGAAAATTGGATGATAGAAAACTGCCAAGAGATCGAAGAATTAATAAAGAAACACGACAGTCAAACGCTTCACAAAAAAATAAAAGATCTAGCTGGAATGACAAAACAAAGAGTCGCTTGTAGATTAACAAACGACGAGAATGAAACGATATGGGAATTAAGCGATCTAAACAACGTATGGGGACATTACATAGAAGAACTATTCTCGGACACACCACTAAACAACATAATATATAAAAACCATGAAACCAGTCCTCCTTTATTAAAACAAGAAGTAGAGAGAGCAATCAAAAACGCAAAAAATGGGAAAGCCCCTGGCCCCGATGACATACATACGGAAGTCATAAAGCTACTGGAAGAGAAACATTTAAATATAATCGTCAAATTATTTAATCAAATATATACAAGCGGTGAAATTCCACAAGACTGGTTAAAATCAGCCTTTATTCCCCTTCCAAAAACTAAGGGAGCAAAGAAGTGTGGTGATTTCAGACTTATTAGTTTAATGTCGCATATGTTAAAGTTATTCTTGAAAGTTATTCACCAACGCATTTATAAGAAATGTGAACAGTTCATCAGTGATGAACAATTTGACTTCCGAAATGGATTTGGGACACGGGAAGCATTAACCAGTTTTATTATACTGCTGCAAAAATGTCGAGACCAAAAAAAGGATCTCTTTTTATGTTTTATTGACTATCAAAAGGCCTTCGACAAAGTAAAACATGATAAGCTGATGGATTGCCTTCACAAAACGGGACTAGACGAGAACGATTTTAAAATTATCCAAACACTGTATTTTAACCAAACTGCAGCAGTTAGAACAGAAGCCGGTGAAACAGAAATATTCAATATCAAGCGAGGTGTACGACAGGGGTGTGTATTGTCACCACTACTTTTCAATATATATTCGGAAGAAATCTTTGCACGAGCACTAGAGCAATCAAGAGAAGGTGTTAAAATTATCGGCAGAGTTCTAAATAATGTACGATACGCCGACGACACGGTCCTAATTGCAGAGAGCGCACAGGATCTCCAGACACTCTTAGATCGTGTCAGATCGATCGGAGAACATTACGGCCTCAGCATTAACGTCAAGAAAACAAAAACAATGATTGTCTCCAAAACATCCATCCATCGACCCATGGCTTTAAACGTGAATGGAAACATTATCGAAAATGTCGAGAAATTTCGATATCTAGGGTGCTGGATAACGAAAGATATAGATCCAGACATAGGAATAAAATCGCGAATTGAACAAGCAAGAAATGTCTTTTTAAAAATGAAACAAATGTTTACGTCCCAAACACTCAATCTCAAAATCCGATACCGAATGCTGAAATGTTACGTTTACAGCACCTTACTATATGGAATGGAGGCCTGGACATTCAAAATCAACTCACTAAGGCGTTTGGAAAGTTCTGAAATGTAGTTATTTCGAAGGATGCTGAAAGTCCCCTGGACAGCGCATATGAGCAACGAGCAGGTCCTACACAAGATGGGTACCGACAGAGAACTCTTAAAAATAATGAAAACACGGAAAACCTCATATTTGGGACACATATACAGAAATGACAAATACCAGCTAAGTACTGCAGCTTCTTATAGAGGGGAAGGTAGAAGGAAAACGTGGTCCTGGTAGACGGTAGGCGTCCTGGTTGAAGAACATTCGTGAGTGGACTGGTTTGGATTCTCAATCTTTAATAAGAAAAGCCAGGGACAGAAATGATTTTGCTGAGGTAATCGCCAACCTTCATTGAAGACGGCACCCAAAGAAAAAGAAATTCTTGTAATTCTTCTTTGGTTTTAAATTATAAAAACTCTTGAGAAAAGTTTTCATTACTTGAATATGACTCACAGGATGAAGCTAATACATTGGCTATTTCAGATCTAAATGTATGAAGTTTGTTATTATATTCTAAAAATCTTATTGATGAGTTTGTGTGGCGTCCTGAAATTTTATTAATTTGTTTCCACACTATTGCTGCTGGGGTAGATCTGTTTGTTGTTTATAAATAATTTTTCTACGATTCCTTTTTGCTTCTTTTATCACTTTTCTACTAATAGCCACTAACTTCTTATATTCTAGAAGATTTTCTTGTATTTTTTGTTATTTTTATTTACTACTATATATACTTTACTATTACTATTATATATACTATAGTAATATTACTATTATATATACTTTATTACTACTATTTCCTTTTTTCCGATGATATGATGTGATCTGCTGCGGAAAGTATGTCGGAGGAAAATTTATTTACTAAGTCGTTCATATTGTCATGCGGGAATGGATCTAAAAAAGAATTTAATTGATTCTCCTCAAATTGTATAAATGTTGACCAATCCTCTATTTCTGTGTTTCATCTAGTGTAGGGTTGAATTTTTTGTTTGTTTTCTAAATGTATCACTATGGAAAAATGATCGCTTTTATACAATTGTGTACTAGCTTCCCAAATTATGTTTTTGTACTAAAGAAGGGTCTATAATAGATAAGTCAATACAACTAGTGTTTCCAGTAAAAGAGTTAATCTTGTTGAAGATCCATCGTTAAGTAAGGTAATATTGATGTTAATAATGACAGTTTTTATTATGTGTCCCATTTTATTATATCTATTAAATCCCCAAAGTGGATTGTGTTCATTTAGATCTTCTATTATAATCTTAGACGATGGAATTTGGTCTATAATACGAGTTATCTCTTTTATACTGATATCAGTATTCGGTGGAAAATAAGTGTTACAGATGTTAATAATTTTTGGAGTTTTTAGGGTTACTGCTACTGCTTTAGGTTTGGTCTTTAAAGGTATTTCTCTAGATTCAAATGAGTTATTAACATAAATAGAAACCTCTCCACTGGCTTTTTTAAAATCACGTCTGTTTTTATGATAACCTGTAAATGCCTCTAATTTTGCTAGTTATTGTTAAATTCGTTTTTTGGAGAAATATTATCGAAGGTGGGTGTTTAGTTATTAATACTTTAAACATTTCTAGTTGTGTATAATATCCGTTTATGTTCCACTGAAGAATTGACATTTTTGTTCTATATGTTAATTTTTATTCTTGTACTTGATCGCTGGCTAATTCAGAGGTAGAAGTTGTATCCAGCAATTTGGATGTTTTGCGTTTAATTTTTGTGCAACATATTATTATTTTTTCATTGAACAAAGGGTAGATGTTGTCTAATAATATTAGTAACCCCTTAATAACTTTTGTAAAAGTTGGAGCAACACTCAGTGGGTCGGGTGAACCATACGCGTCTTCAAAAAAGTGTATCGTTTTTTTGGTAATTAAGAACACTTTCGTTTGTGTCGTCTTCAAAAATACTTTTGTTAGCTGCATCAATTTCTGTATATCAATAGGATCCATTGTTGAGATAGTTCTCTTCTTTTTTGAACGTGTATCGTTAGCATCCCGTATAAAGCATTCAGGAGTTTCAGGTGGTGTAACTGTTTGGGAGAAAGCTCTTTTGCACTATGTTTGCAGTATAGGTTCTGTGCTAATTGGTGAAGTGATCAATGATTCATTAGTTTCTGATCCTGCTTAATTCATGTTTGTACCTTCGTTTGTTAGCGGGTTATGGTTTTTTGACCTTGGTTTATTCACATCTACCTCTTTATTTTTGTATTGTTTAGATTGAGTTTCTTGAACCAAATTTGGTTCTGAATGTGTTATTTATTATTTAACGGGAGTTATTATTTGTTTGAGGAGAGTTTGAGGCCATATGGTCAATCTTTTAACAAATATAACAGGAATGTTGGTCTACAAACATAAAAATTGTATAGTTTGTATTGTCATGACAAATTAACAAGGATTCAAAAAGTATTAGGTCCACTAAAAGTGAAATATATACCTGTCTACGGAAACTTAGTACTTAGTGTTAAAATTCGGGACGAGATATGCCAATCCTAAGGAATGATAAGGGAGACATAAGTTTAAAATCTAGTTTCTGGAGTTCTGATTCTAGAATTTTATGTGGAATTGTTGAGCGTATATTGGATAATATTAGTCGTTCACCAGGAGTAATTAGTCTTCTTCTTTGCATTATTTGATTGTTTACTATAATTGTTCCTTGATGAATATTAATAAATTTGTCAACTAATTCTTCCTTAGATATATAAATACAAATTCTCTTGTTAGCTACACGTGAAGAAAACAATATATCTTTTGAAGAAATAATTGATCCTAGTGATACAAGGTAATCTTCTAGTTTTACATTTTCTAATGAACTAAATACAATAGATTGCTTTCTGGGTGAAAAATTAAGAGTACTGATTACTGATGAGTACGATTGTTCAAGTGTTGGTGGTGAAAAACAGCTCATTTTCTGAGCTAATTCGGAATTAATATCATCCATTTAAATAAACTTTGAACCTAGTTATTATATCTAAATGCGGTCCTGTATTAAAACTATAACTAGGTAAATAAGCCGGTGCAAAAACAAACAAAAATAAGAACTTATTGTTTTTATTTGAAATATTCGGTGGTTCTTTTTATGTTGTCAAATAGATATTTTTGTTTATTACTAATAATTGATGTAATATAAGCTAACTTACAGAGTCTCTGATGTTACTTCTAGACTCCTACTCAGGAACTTCACCAACTCACTCTTGTAATTTTTCTGCGAGTATATTTAACTTAAAATTTTTTTAGGTCCAGGATCCCATTTAATAGAAGTGTTTTATTCCATTTCTGTCTAACAAAATTATGTTATCCAAGTAATACGCTGTGCGTAAACGTCCATGTGTATACAGTATTGGAAGATTCAAAACGGAATATACGAATTATTAATACAATTATTAAGATCCCCTGACCTGCAATTACCCAGTGTAAATTTCGTCGTAAAATATAACGTCGCGATGTCTTATAATTAATTCATTTGTTTCGACTGGATTGCTACTCCTTGGCGATTTCTATAAACGTATTCGACAGGTGTACGTCGACACTGTTGTCTATCGTCCACTGATTTTCTGTGTTTTTGTGCAGATAATAACAATGTTTTATTAATAACAATTTTTTGTGTTCATTAGATATTATTTGAATTGGTTATTGTATAGTTTAATATATTTATTATTCCAAATATAGTTGATAATTTAAAATTTAAAAGGATTTATATGATACATCAAAATCTACAGATTTTTGCCGAAGGTATCTATCGATTTGGCAACAGTCCCAAGGAACATCACTGGCCGAGCAAAACAAATACATGCCCTTTACTTTGCTTCTCATTATAACGCCATAAGCTGAAATAAAAGTAGTGTTTCTAACCATAAACGATGTATACAAACAAAGAAAAAGTACAAATTTTAAAATGGTATTATGGGGGAACCCGTACCGTGATATAAATTTATTTACTTGTGCGTATGAAGATAGGCCAATACCGACACAATCAACTATTAGTCGTATTATTAAGGTGCGCACGTGCGCAGCAGTCGAAAAATATCGACTGGAGAAGGAGTCTAGTCGAACAAATGAATTAATTATAAGACATCGCGACGTTATATTGAAATTTACACTGGGTAATTGCAGGTCAGGGGATCTTAATAATTGTATTAATAATTCGTATGTTCCGTTTTGAATCTTCCAATACTTTATATTAAATAGGTATATTTCTTCTTATTTATTTTATTCTATTTGACCAAGTTAAATTATGAACTGCTAAAATTTATATTTTGTTAGACAGGAAATTTAGATGTTTGAAGATATATTTAAATTATACGTATCCAAATATATAACTGAGTCATCACAATTGGCAACAGCGAAGATAATATGAACGACTTTATAGTATACTAAATTACGACGCCCCTCTAAAATGGAATGGGAAGGAGGTGTCGAGCGTATCGTATGATTTAAATCCAAAACTGCATTTCAATTAGATCAAACAACTAATGAAATTTTATAGAGCCCCCTGCACGGATACATTCTTTGTGCATTACTATGCGTAGGGCAATATCTTGGGGTGATCAAAGACTGCACAGGATAATTTAAAATAATTCAATTACAATGAGAGTAAACTTTGTACAAACTTTTAATACAATTACAGAGGGAGGCCTTTACTAATATACGGTATAGACTTTTATATATTCCAAATTTTTTAATACTATGATTTTAAAAATTTTCATTTCATAAATTTTCGTAGCAAAAAGTTTAAAAAGCTGCAACAACTTTTTTGAAAATTTCCTAACTTAAGTCCTTTTAAATTTGGTGGACGCTAAAGGTGGACGCTGTCCGACAAATTGTTTTTTTCAAAAACTTAGTTTGAGCATTTTGCACCGATATTTCGGTGTCCAACACTTCAACATCCGAAACATCCGAACATCCGAAAAAAAAGCATCCGAACATTGGTCTGCACACACTCTCGTGCTTTTGGAAAGTAGGACTGTGGAAATGAAGCAAGCAAGGAGAAGTGTTTTTTTGTTTCTGCTTTTTACCATAGTATTTTACTTCCAAAGATGCACTTAATGATATAACATCCAGTGGTTTAACATGTCAGAAGCCTCTTCCAGCAGGACAGTTTGACAGAGATTATGTCCTGCCAGAGAAAGTTAACGCAAAGATTCCAAAAGCACAAAGACATTTACCAGTTGCATACATATAAGTTTTAAGGTAATTTACTTTAAGAAAACTTCGTCAAATGAAGCTTTGTTCGGACTTTCGGTCTAATATGTCATTTCAATCAGTTGCTATCAAAAAGTTCTCACTGACACTTCGTCTAAAAACTAGCAAGCCGAGTGGACTCCTACTTTGCCATACGATCAATTTCTTTTATAAGTTAAACATCATAGTTTTTAAATATCAAAGATGTCATTCAAAGTTATTCAAACTACATTTTAAGGGTTTTTATCCACATATTAAGTGGTTTCAAATATGTACATCCTTCTTCTTGTGGTGCCTATCCGTTACGGATGTTGGTTACTAGCATGACAATTCTAACTTTGTTGACCGCAGCTCCAACCAGTCCTAAAGTGGTCAAGGAAAACCATTTTCATAAGTTCTGGAGCCAAGATATTTTTCTTCTTCCTGGTCCCCTCTTTCCGTAGACCTTTCTCTGTAATATAAGTTGCAGCAGGTTATATCTATGATCGTTTAGCATTATATGTTTAGGATATTTCCGTGGCTCTTAAATATCTTGCTCATTTTGACAAACGCTGACCTGGCTTTTTCAATTCTTTACTGTATCCCATCTGAGTGTTCCCATTTTTCGTTCATGGTGGTTCATAAATAGTAGTAACGGGGCACTTGGAGTATTTGTTGCTGATCTACCAATAATTGACAAGGTGGAATATGTTTGTTACTGATGACCATGTACTTTGTTTTCTTGATTTTATAATCAAACCCGTATTCTCGACTAATTGTCCACAATTGCGTTACTAGTGTCTGTAAACCTTCTAAACTCTTTGCAAAGAGGATGGTGTCGTCTGCATATCTGATGCTATTCGGGCGCCCTCCATTTATGAGAATACCCTTTTAGATATGCCTTAAGGGCTAGCTCATGACGTGTTCTGAATAGACGTTAAATAATAGGGGAGAGAGTATGCAGCCCTGTCGTACTCCTCTCCTTATTGCAACTTCTCCTGTTAGTTGGTCTTTCACCCGAATGGTTGCTGATTGGTTGTAGTATATGTTCTTGATTACTCGAAGGTCTTTGTTATCCAGATCAGTGCCTTTAGTATATCCATGAGCTTATAGTGCTTGATTCTGTCGAAAGCTTTCTGATAGTCGAGAAAACATACATAAATATCGCAGTTGGCGTCTCTAAACCTTTGAAATAGTACCTGAAAAGAGAACAAGGCTTCTCTTGTTCTTGTCTGTGACTCGCATTTCTGATAAATTCTTCTAAGTATTATCTTTAAGAATGTCTTAAGATTGTGGCTCATTAGAATGATAATACGCATTTTTTTGCATTAGATTTTTTAGATATAGCAATAAATGTAGATTTTAACCAGCTCTCTGGGATTTTTCCCAGAGTCATAGATTTTATTGAAAATTCTGAATGAAAGTTGTCGCTGCTTTGGTTGCTTTAATTTTGGCTTTGACTTTGTCTTGAGTGATTGATGGTCCTGTGTTGTATTTCAAAATTATCTGGTTGTTATCTTTGTCGTCATCGAATGTCTTCTCAACGTAACTCTTCCATATATTTTTTGTTTGTCTATTACCGGGTAGCCATGATCATCAGTCATATGTCCTGATCTCTTGGGTTTGTACATCCCTGCTGCCTCTTTTACCTTCTTGGGAGATTAAGCGAGTCATGTCTACTTTACAATGACTATATTTCTATTTCCAACTAGAAGACATACAAAATACAGCACTAATAATAGCTACTGGAACATTTTGTATTAGCCCCATTAAAAGTCGACAGTGTTTACCAGGTAAATCACTTTTAAATTTTAGAAGAATGTACCTATCATTAACATACGCATCATCCATATGTGCAAAAAAATCGCATCCCTCTTTTCATCATACTATCTCTGAACGTTTCAAAGAAATATAAATAAAAAAAGGTCGAACCCTCCCATCTACGAGAAAATCAGGATCGGTGATTTCACATCGATTATAATCCAAATTTTCAAATCCCAACACCTAGATTGCTGTTATTATTTTTTAAAATCATCAAAATAATGTTTAAATCTTTTGGTTGTAGTAATACTAGGTATAACTAATATAGTCCCATGTTACATTGACATTTCGTTTTTGACACCGTTCATAGGTATATTGTCAATCAGTTTCCAGCTGTTCTCCGTATGTAGAGGTTTACTCCCCGGCTCTGGAACTCACTTCAGCAATGTATGTTACCTGAAGTCATATTTAATTTAATACTGAACATCACAGTTTTTTAACAACAAGATGTATAATCTTTTACAACTATATGTAATTTAAAGGGTTTTTACCCATGTATTTTGGTGGCTCAGGCATTTTAACCTAGTAAGTATAGCAATTTTTGCTTTTTAACCATAGTCAAAATTTCATAACCATGTTTGTTTTAACTAAATGGTTTATACTTATTTTAGGCAATTTTAAAATTTAAACCTGATGATGGACTGTTTAGTCCGAAAACGTTTGTTTTTTTGATGTAACCCTTTTAAGGGTTTTTAAATAAATATACCCACTTACGAAGACTAACCTCTTTTTTGTGATACGTGGTATACAGCTAGCTACAGGAATTATTTTCCTTGTGGATTTTTTTAGATATATTTCTCTCCATAATATTCTATTCCCAAAATTTTTTGATCAGGCAAATACAGTTAGACACTTGTGATTTAACTCTTGTGTCAAAACTTTTATTTAACTATTTCTAAATACAATAAGCTTGAGACCCCCACAATTCTTCTTCTTCACGTGCCATCTTCTCTAAGAAGGTTGGCAACCATCATGGCAATTCGCACCTTCGACGCCGCTGCTCTAAAGAGGTCAGCAGAAGTGCAGTTCAACCAAGCTCTCAAATTATTCAACCAGGAGATGCGTCTTCTTCCGCGATTCCTTCTACCCTATACTTTTCCTTGCATTATTAATTGCAACAAGTTATAACGCTCGCCCCTCATAACATCTCCCAGATATTGCAGTTTTCTGACTTTAACTGTATTTAAGACCTCTTTATTTTTACCCATTCTTCTCAACACCTCGACATTCGCGACTCTATCTACCCAACTTATTCTTAATATCCTTCTGTAGGCCCATAACTCGAAGGCTTCTAATTTGTCCGAAACATCTTTCTTTAAAGTCCAAGCCTCCAACCCATAAATAATACGGAGAACACGTAGCATCTCAGAAGACTTCTCTTTAAAAAAATTGAAATATCCCTGCTGCAGAGTACTTTTTTCAGTTTGTTGAAAGGATTTTTTGCCTGTCCTATTCTTGCCTTAATCTCTTCTGTGTACTCATTATTTTTATTAATTATTGTACCCAGATATTTATATTTTTCAACTTTTTTAATTTGTTCTCCATGTATCGTTATGCTTTCTTGGCGCTGTTGGGCTTTTGTAATTACCATAAATTGTGTCTTTTTTGTGTTTAGGGACAGTCCGTTTTCTTCACTGACTTCTACCACTCTGTCAACAATTTGTTTTAAATCCTCAAGACATTCCGCTAATAAAATAGTGTCGTCTTCAAACCGTATATTATTAATTGGTCGGCCATTTACTTTTATTCCCATAGTTAGTTCTTCTAGTACTTCCTGGATTATTTCCTCTAAATACCAATTAAACAAAGTAGGAGACAGGACACAGTCCTGACTAACGCCCCTCTCAATCTGTATTTCATTTGAAAAGACGTTGTTCTCTTTTATCACAGCGATCTGATTATAATAGATAGCGCTAATGATCCTGATGTCTCTCATATCTAAGTTTTTCTTTTCAGTAATTCGATAAAATGGTTATGTCTGACCTTATCGAAAGTTTTGTTGTAATCCAAGAAACACATATATACTGGCTGATTAATATCCATGCACCTTTGCACAAGTACATTCACAGCGAACAGGGCTTCCCTCGTTCCCAGTGCATTTCTAAATCCAAATTGTATGTCACTTATGACCTGCTCAAGTTTAATGAAATCGTAGGCTTCCACGGCCAGAGTCAGAATTGTAGTTTATTCGTCTTCCGGGTTTGGACCGTGTCATTTGTGAGTGACCCAAAAGTGGGTTCATCTCGACGTTTCGCTACAATTGTATGTAGCTTCTTCAGGAGAAAAAAAAAGAAAACAAAAGACAGGAAGATGGGTAGTTAGCAACGGTAACTCAGTTACTCAACGCAACCAGAGGCAAATACTAACTACCAAGATGGGCATTTGGTCACAGTAACTCAACTACTCAACGCAGCCAGAGGCGAAAACCAAATGACAGGAGAGGGATTCACGTCCAACAGCTCAGAACACTAACGCGTCGAGAGGCGGGGAGTGAATCCGACGATTACTCCGCTACCGCTCTATTTATAGTCGCGGTGACCTGTCGTGTCGGGACTTATCGGCACACTTCGTGGCGCGAACGTCAAGAAGCGCGCGCTGGCCAATCATGTAACTGCATCGTGGTAGCGGGACCGGACGGCGGTTCTAGACTGAGATTCCAGATGGGAGACAAGTAGTATCCTTCCTCTCGATTGATATTATGGGGTTTTTTTCGGATCTCTAGAAATTGCGGATTTTCCTGGAATAAAAGAAGGGGCTCTTAGAAATAATATGGGTTTTTTCGAACAATATGGAATGACCGGTTTCTTGGCAGTGTTCTGCAACTGCAGAATGGGAGAAAGGACCTGATCGAATGCATCTTTGATGCTCTTGAATCCGAGTTTTGACGGAACGACCAGTTTCGCCAATATACACATGTCCACATGAACAAGGAATAGAATAGACACCACAGGAAGATAGGGGCGGTAATGGGTCCTTAGGAGAGGGTAGATATTGTGAGATTTTCTTGGGTGGTCGAAAAGTAGTCCTGATACCTTCTTTGCGAAGAATTTTGCCAATCCTATCAGTGACATTTCGAATATACGGAAGAAAAGCCACAGGAGTATTACCCGAAGATTCTGAATTTGTCGTCCTAGGGTGTAAAGGGGGATGTAGATGTCGGTGTCGGATTTTATATATATATATATATATTTATTATATATATATATATATATATATATATATATATATAATATCAATCGAGAGGAAGGATACTACTTGTCTCACATCTGGAATCTCAGTCTAGAACCGCCGTCCGGTCCCGCTACCACGATGCAGCCACATGATTGGCCAGCGCGCGCTTCTTGACGTTCGTGCCACGAAGTGTGCCGATACGTCCCGACACGACAGGTCACCGCGACTATAAATAGAGCGGTAGCGGAGTAATCGTCGGATTTACTCTCCGCCTCTCGACGCGTTAGTGTTCTGAGCTCTTGGACGTGAATCCCTGTCCTGGCATTTGGTTTTCAACTCTGGCTGCGTTGAGTAGTTGAGTTACTGTGACCAAATGCCCATCTTGGTAGTTAGTATTCGCCTCTGGTTGCGTTGAGTAACTGAGTTACCGTTGCTAACTACCCATCTTCCTGTCTTTTGTTTTCTTTTTCTTTGTTCTCCTGAAGAAGCTACATACAATTGTAGCGAAACGTCGAGATGAACCCACTTTTGGGTCTCTCACAAATGACACGGTCCAAACCAGGAAGACGAATAAACTACAATTCTGCTTACGTTTGTTGTGTATTCTTCGGTGTATAATTTTTAAAAATATTTTAAGCATATGGCTTATTAAACTTATTATCTGGTGGTCTTGGCATTCTTTTGCATTTAATTTTTGGTAGTGTTATGCATGTTGATATCAGCCAATCTCTGGGAATGATTCCTGTACTGTATATTGTATTAAATAAGTCGACCAATATTCTAATTTGTTGGTCTTCTGTTAACTGTATTATGTCTACAGGTTGGACCTGTTGCCTTGTTATTCTTTGTTTGCTTTATCGCCTCTTATACCTCATCTTCTGTTATGTCTGGGCCGTTGTCGAACTTTTCCTGCTTTAGTACTATCTCAGTCCGTTCATCTTTAAATAGCTCTTGAATATATTCCTGCCAGCTTTTAAGCCTTTTACCAATGTCTATAAGTATTTTGCCGTTTTTATCCAGCAGTATGTTTGATTTTTTCTTAATATTAGTGCCTGTTATTTCACTAATTTTTTTATGAAGGTTTAAGTTATCATGTTTCTCTACCAACTATTCAATCTCTTCGCATCTGTCACTATACCATATTTCCTTTACATCTGTGATCTTTCTCCTTATTTCTGTGGGTATAATATTATACATGTTTTTGTCTTTGATTTTATAGAATCTTTTTGCTTCCATGAGATCCAGAATCTCATCGGTCATCCATTTATTTTTGTTCTTGATCAGATTAGGTGTTAGTGTTGTCTCACATGTGCGTATAAGAGCATCTTTTAATATATGCCATTTCCTGTTCGCATCTTCAGTAGGAATAATTTCTATTTTGGTGAGCTCTTCTTTAATTTTTTGTGTAACTTGCTCTTTTGTTGATGGATCTTTCAAACGGGATACTTATATCCTCTCTACTTTAGTTTTAGCCACCAGCCCCACAATGAAACATACAACATACTTGCTTCTTTCCCAGATCATTATCATATCTATACAGATTCATCCAAAACTATTGACGGTGTGGGATCAGCAGTTATAAATCCGAACATTGGATTACAGTTTAAATTGTTTTTCCCAATATGTATACAGTTTAAAATTTAAAATAAACACATACAATATCACTTTCAGCTCGTTTTACGTATATTTTATTTTTCCTTAAATATTTTTCAAGGAACAAATGGGTGAAGTAATCTCTACTGGTAGACCAACATACTGGCCTACCGATAGGAACAAAATTCCAGACCTGATAGATTTCTTTATTTACAAAAATATCTCAGCTAACTATCTGGATATCAATGACGGCTGGGACATGAACTCTGATCACTCACCGATAATTCTAACGATGAGTGATACAGTGATTAAAAAAGAGTTCAATCCAATATTGACTAATAAGAAAACTGACTAGGAGAGCTTCAAAATAAACCTTAAACACAAAATTAATCTTGCTGTTCCATTAAGAAACACGAGGCAACTTGATGACGAATTAGAAGTTTTTATAAAAAATATCCAACAGTCAGCTTGGGAAAATACTCCCACAATAACTTCTAGAACAAAAGGGAACAATTATCTAAAAGAAATCAGAGAACTCATAGTAGAAAAAAGGAAGTTAAGAAAAAAATGGCAGCAATACAGAGTTCTACGAGATAAAACTAGTCTAAATAATGCTACACAAAAACTAAAAAGGGAGATACAGAATATAAAAAATTCAACAATTAATTATTTTTTAAGTAATTTAACAGCTGACCAGAACACAGATTATTCTTTATGGAAGGCAACAAAAAGATTCAAGAGACCAATTATTCATTCCCCTCCTATCAAGTTGGAAAACGGCAACTGGGCTAGAAGTAACGAACAGAAAGCAGAAAGATTTGCAGATCATTTACAAAGCACGTTCAAACCCAACGACAATGATAGTGAAGAACTGAGATGGGAAGAACCATTCCAAACTGACGAAAGAATAACATTGACATCACTTAGAGAAGTATCAACAGAGATAAAAGAGAATATAAATCCTAAGAAAGCTCCAGGATATGATCTCATAACAGAAGAATTATTAAAAAATCTACCAAGAAAAACCATAGTTAAGCTGACACACCTAATAAATGCTGCTTTTAGATGGAGATATGTTCCCAGACTCTGGAAAGTAGCCGAAGTAATTATGATCGCCAAACCAGGTAAATATCCTAATGAAGTGACATCCTATCGACCAATATCCCTCCTTCCGGTGATGTCAAAACTATTTGAAAAACTTCTATTAAAAAGATTAAAACCAATAATAGAAAGAAAAAATCTTATACCAAATCATCAATTTGGTTTCAGAAATCAACATTCCACTATAGATCAAGTTCACAGAATAACGAATATAATAGAAAAAACATTAGAAGAAAATAAAGTCTGCTCTACAATCTTCTTGGATGTAGCACATGCGTTTGATAAAGTCTGGCATGACGGTTTAAACTATAAACTAAGAACGTTCATGCCTAAACAGTATTCAGAAATCTTGGAATCATACATTGCGAATAGATATTTCAGAGTAAAACAAGAAGAAGTGTACACCGACTTAAGGGAGATCAAAGCTGGCGTGCCACAAGGAAGTGCCTTAGGTCCGGTCCTGTACCTATTGTATACGTGTGACATTCCATAGCTAGAATAAAATACTATTGCCACCTTCGCGGATAATACAGCCATACAAGCGATAGGAGACACTAGTGAAGAAGCGACTGATAAATTGCAACTATCAGTAAATAAAATACATAACTGGACCAGAAAATGGCGAATAAAATTAAATGAGACTAAATCTGCACACATTAACTTTACAAATAAAAAAATAGAAAATTTCCCAGTTAGAATAAATGATACCCGAATTCCTTATACAACATCAGCAAAATACCTGGGCATCACCCTAGACGCGAAGCTGCGCTGGAAAGTCCATGTCAAAATGAAAAGAGGGGAGCTTGATATTAAATATAAGAAATTGTATTGGCTAATTGGAAAAAATTCAACATTGTCAATTCATAATAAATTATCCATCTACAAGCAAGTACTGAGGCCAGTATGGGTATATGGGTGCCAACTCTGGGGCTGTACCAAAGCTAGTAATCTACTTATTATCCAGAGATTTCAAAATAAAGTACTGAGAAACATTGTTGATGCTCCTTGGTATATCCGTAACAGCAACCTCCACCAGGACCTGGGTATGGAAATTGTGATCGAAATAATCAAGAGAACAGCAGTAAGTCACGAACAGAGGCTGCATAGTCATGTGAATGTCGAGGCAATCCAGCTTCTTGACAACACTGAACTAAAGAGAAGACACATAAGGACAAAACCATTTGAGCTAGTGTAAATGTGTAACAGTTTAGTGTAAAAAACAGAGTATAGTGCTGTGAAGTTATTGCATGCTAGTTGTAGTGTATTATTTAATAGATAAAATAAGAGTAAGCCATAGGGTAAGCCCTTAGATTTAAGTATTTGCTGTTATTATGTTAGGTCAGAAAATAACTGATAATTGGTCATTTGTGACCAGATAGCAGTATACAAACACCGCGCAGGTGTTAATAATAATAAAAAAATATTTTCCATCATGAATCTGTACTCTGTCTGAACAGGAACTAGAATTTATTTGATTATCTTCAATTTTTGTTAAAAAAAATATGGCTAAATAACAAATATAAGTGATCCTGATGGTTGTAAAATTATCATCTAACAATTAAAAAAAATAAAAGCATTAATAATGATCCTCCTATATTCGATTTGATTGCCTGGTTTACAGTGCAGTTTTCCAACCCGAGTTCATCTTGACAATAGTGAGGCGAACATATAGGGTGGCGAAATTGGTAAATTCGTAACGCTAACACCATTAGAAATACCGAGAGTAAGGCAAGGCATACAAGTAAGGCAAAGGCGGTGGTGGTAGAGCCCTGCAAATTGCAATAGCCTGCTGGATAAACGAACATCACAGTGCGTATCCCAGATTGAGTCATGCCGAAAATAAGCAGTAGCGGCTCGTCAATAAAAGACGAGTTTAGAATTTTGAAAAGAGTTACAGAATAATTTAATTTTTTTATGAAGTCTGGGAAGAAATGCGGGCATCTAAGGGTTTTCAAATAAAAGTTGTAATGAATCATTTATTATGCGACTATCGATTATATTACAACATAAGTTATTTATAAATTTTATTATTATACAAAACAAGTTATGTCAACTAAAAGTATTGAATTATTTTGTACCGTATAATTTGTAAAATAAATTAAACACGACACTTTATAACATAAATTATGTCAAAGTAGTAATATAGTAATGCACAGTTAATATCCATTAAATAAATAAAGCTAGCAATGATGTGTTCTTGGATTTATACGAGTCTTTTGATAAGATCTAAATAACAGACACTATTAATTTATTATGTGAGGATCAAATCCTATACGCTATTACTAAAACCATAATATCATATAAGTACAGGAAAAACCAAATTTATGCAAAAATTAACGGAGAACTAGCAAAGTTTAAAGTAGTATCGGTCAGGAAGAATCCTTGAGCCCATGCTACATATTTAATACCATCATGAAATAGTAACGATAATTTGCCAATGCAAATATAACAGTTTAATCATACAGCGAATATATTCAACAAAATATCATCTGAAACATATATTCAGGGGGGTTAACTTGAATATTCTTGTCAACGACAACGTTTTTAGTAATATTTTCTAGCACAGATGTCACTCCAGGTAATGATTGATGGTGACCTGTAATTTTTGAAAAACACAAACAGCGTCATCTGTCATCCGCATGTCATCCAACGGATTGTTGAATATTCAAATCTCGTTGTTATTGTGATAAATGTGATTCTTGTCTTATAATCTGTGTTGTGATCCAGATCCAAAGACGATATAATATATGTGTCATCTATGCAAATATAAATGTATGTATAACTCTTCTTCAATAACCTATGTATATTCTTTTCAATAATGATATTGTGTATGTTAATAATGAGTCAGATAAATTTTGATATTTTTACGTTTGTATTACTATAGTTAAAATTGTTATTTTTCTTTGAACATTGTTATTTGTATTTTATGTTTTTATATCTCCACCACCACCATAAATAAAACACTTGTACTATATAGAACATTTTTATTTTTTTCCTAGCTTGAGTGAGATTCAACCTTATTCTATCTTTCTTCTGTCATATGATTTATGAACTTCACATTTGCCAAATAGAATTTTTATGATTTATTTACTCATTGTTAAAATTATGTTATGCAAATGTGTGAAATGAATTATAGCAATAATGGTTTGTTTTATAACCATTAAATTTTAATTCCTATAATTTAATAGGACTTGTTCAAGATGGTAGTAAAAATAAAATTCTTTGCATCCGAACGTTTCGGTTTATTTCATTTCTAAACAATTTTTAACGAATTTAACTTCAAACACGAACAACACACTTGTATTGTTAAAAATATGATAGATTGAAACGTTCAGACGGATATATTTTTATTTTTACAATTTATCTTGACAGTGTCCCTTTAAATTATAGAGAATTCCTACAATAATTTTGAATTTCCCGCTTCTCATTAACAGATTTCTGTCTTCTTTTTTTTGGCCTTCGTTAAGGTAAGTTACAAAGTTATTAGCATTTAGTGTAGAATTCTACCGTAGAGGGCGCTGTAAATCGTATCGGCAATTTTTAACATTAAGGTTGGCGATCTTCTTGTCTTATAATCTGTGCATATATTATTTATCTACGATCTGAAATTTAACCAAAATCTATGAATATGTCAGAAAATGACGTTCAAATTTATGATTTTAAACAGCGATACGACTAGATTGACGCATACAGGGAAACACAACCGAACATGCACAACAACAACCACGACGATACACAACACAGACATATGTAGAGAAGTTTCCTACAATCAAATTTGGTTCTGTCTCCGGCTTCTATAATATAAAAATGTAGCTTCTCCAATTTAAATTTTAAAGTGTTTGTTTGTCTTTGTTTAGTGTATTTGTTATGTCCCAGTTTACATTTATGACATTCGGTTACTGCTGGATAGGCCACAATTGACGAAATGCCCCTGAAGATGATCTTGTGATCGAAAGTACTTTGGCAAGATTTAATTAAATACTGTGTTCGATATTTGCCTTGTGTACCATCAAAAATCAAATTTGGGCCTATCTCACTATGTAGAAGAATGTCATAAAATAAATGCCATAAATGCCACAAATGTCATAAATTAAAATAAATAAGTTAGTAATTGAAGATTGCTGAAGAGAGGAGGGAAAACAACTAGAGAAGTCCTACATATCCTCATGAACAAAATATTGACCACAAAAGAAATTCCCGATAGCTGGAAGGATGTGGAGACACTATTAATGTTCAAAAAAGGTGACCGAAAGAACTGAGAAAACTATAAACCTATAACATTACTAAATGTTGTATTTAAACTACTAACGAAGATAGACTAACAACTAAGCTTTACGAATATCAAGCAAGAGAACAAGCGGGATTCAGAAAGGGTTTTAGTACTAGCGACCATTTGCTAACAGTAAAAATACTGATTGAAAAGTGGAACGAGTATCAAATCCCATTATACATGGCATTCATAGATTTCCAAAAGGCGTTTGACCGCATAGAACATTGGGCCATCAAAAACTCACTACAGAACGGCAAAATTGATTACAGGTATACGGACCTAATAACAAACATATACAAAAATGCGAGTACCACAATAAAATTGACGAACGAACACGCTACAGAACCAATAAAATTCGAAAGAGGAATCAGGCAGGGAGACACAATATCGCCAAAATTGTTCAATCAGGCTATGGAAGATATATTTAAACAATTAGAATGGGGTACATACGGAATAAGAATAAATTGCTCTTGAAGAGCTCTTAAACCACTTGAGATATGCAGACGATATAGTCCTGATAACAGATAAGAAGGAAGAGTTACAGAAGATAGTTGAGGAACTAGATAGAAAAGCGACAGAGGTAGGTCTAGAGATACTATAGTATACTATAGTTTACTATAGTAAAACCAAGACTATAACAAACCAAGAAGACTAATTAGAAATAGTAGTCAAATAGAATAAATTAAAGCAGGTGGAAGAATACATATACCTAGGACAGATAATAAAGCTGAACAGGGAAAAACAAACAGAAGAAATGAAAAGAAGAACTAGACTAGCATCGGCCTCATTTGGTAAACTATCATATATTCTAAAAAATAAAAAGTTCCCTCAACATATGCAAACGAAAGTATTCAACCAGTGCATTTTACCAGTTATCACATATGGCTTACAAACATGGTCTTTCTCAAAGGAAAACATCGACAGGATATCCAAAACACAAAGGCTTACAAACATGGTCTTTCTCAAAGGAAAACATCGACAGGATAACCAAAACACAAAGAGCAATGGAGAGACAGATGCTGGGTATCGGTCTTAAAGACAGGAAAAGAAACTCATGGATCAGAGAAAAAACAAAGTTGAACGATGTATCAAGACAGGTTGCAAAAGTAAACTCTGTAAAATAGTCATATAACTATCCCTACAGATTAAATACTTTAGTGCTAGGTTTAAACCCCTAAGTATTCAAGTTAGAGGTAACTGTAGGGGAAACTATAGCGCCATTACCCTTCGGGTTATGGTGCTATAATTTCTTACAAGTTTAGTTGCCCCGGTTGCCATAGACCAGGTGGGAAAAAAATAGAAATAGAGGATTTCTATTTTTTATTTTGTAGGAATTTAGAATACGTTTTAGTAATAAAAAAATATTTAAACTTTAATGAACTAAACAGAGCAATGACTTGAATAGTTACTGAAACAAAATGTCATGTGTATGATGGTACATGCTTGAAACTAAAATCACTTTTTTGCGTTGCTTTAAGATATAAACTTAGGTTGCTGTTTAATTTTTTCTTAGCGTTTTAATTGCAGTTATTTTCCAATTCGGAAGCAACTTTTTTACAAGTGGAACTGATATAAACCAGTTATCGATTGTTAAGTTAACGCGTCAACCAGAAATGTATTTGCAAAATTTTAAAACCGCATCACTAGGTTTTTTAGAAGATTTATATATAGGGCATCGGGTTGGGATTCCACGTCGACTTCCATTTTTGAAGTGTAAAATATTTTTAAATCACAAACAGCAACTATCTTGAGACCGTATTTATTAGGTTTTGAAGGAATGTACTGACGAAAGAATCACTTTCCTCTGAAAGCAGGAAGCATTTCATCAATGGTAATAATTGCTAAATAATTATGTTCAATATCTTACGAACTGGTCAAACACCATACGAATGGGAACTAGCCTGTCAAATTTTATAGCTCTGCAAGTGTTTTCTTATCATCAAACCCAATGCAACGAAGAAGAAATCGGAACCTTTGTATAGTCATTCTATGATTAAAAATTTCCATACCATAACCATCTCTCCTTTAAACATATTCTGCGCTGGCACGATTACAGTGACTTAGCCCAGATTAAATACAAGAGTGATACAAAAGCACGGATTTTCATTTCATTAGCGAGATTAGCTCTTGCGGATAATTTTTTGTAAATGCAGGTTACGCATTTATTTACATTTTGACAATGATACCAATTATCGTGCCGTTAAAGAAATAATTTCAAATACCGACAGCATCCTTTTAATTTTTAGTACTTCTGTACAACATCTAATTATCTATTTTCTGTCCTTCTATGGTATAGGGCAGCAGCTATCGTCAATACCAGCTCAAGGCTTAAAGGAAATGATCCTGGATTAGCTTGAAACTTGACTAGTACAAGTATGACTGGAGCTTTTGAATGGTTCTGGTACGGCGATAGGAAAAGCGATAAAAAACCATTTACTATTTGCTTAGAACACTTGTTATAACAAAAGACTACGATGATAAAAACAAAATTGATCATACTAACAAAACTCGAGGATACGTTCATTCAAAAAGTAAGGCAACTCAGGTTATCAGCAAATGAAATCCCTACGATCTAAAAAAGCAAAAGTCCTAACACCCCAAAGATCGAAACTTGGAACGTACGTGTATGTGCGAGAGGGGCAAAACCCATAAACTTTTAAGAGATAGGAAAATATTAGAAAATCCAGTAACAACTTATATTGTTTTAGTTTAGATATGTCGATGCATCATGCCTTATGGGACTATAGTTAACAACAATACTAATAAAAGTACTCAAAACTAAAAAAAAACAGCATTAATATAAAAAATATGGCTTGTTACAATATTACATTAACTATAAATACCAAAAATCTTATTTCATCAGCCAGCTCAGCGACCTCATCAGGAACATCATGACTGATATCCTCACGCTAACTATTTTAGAAGGAATTATACACTGACGGTACGTAGGATAATAATATTCTTATATTTTTGAGTATTTTTTTGCAATCCTAATAGAATCAATATTCTTAACAACAGTAACGAGGTTGTAGGTATTATTTACAGAATGCTTAACGTAAAATACTTTTTTATTACATACTCTACAGAGTATGCAAGCAAAGCATACTTTCTATGTCGTTTTTTGATGAGATCAAAATCCTTGTTAGAGGGAAGGTGAATGTGTCGGCTGACTAAAAAATTATGTATAATAAACTTAGCTTTTGTTACTTTACTAGCTAAAACCATAAAAACATTAAAAGCCAGTATTTGTTTTGCGTGGAGCATTTATCCCGAAGAAAACGAAATGTTTTACTTCACCTATCTTTGTGTTCAGAAATTTTATAAGTATTGACGCAATTTCATTACTTCTGTTTTTGCAACGTTTTCCGTCTAGACAAACATATGATTCCTAGATTATACATCCAGATATTCCTGAAATAAAATGCGGAACCAGTGGGCAATTTGGGAATCAGTAACACTTGCTACAAGTCAAACGATAAAACACATGTCTTTTTAACAATTTGGGACAGGGCGGTTTCGCTCTTTAATAATTGTTGCATTGTCTGAGCCTTATACTTTTGCAAGTTAACTATTGTTGTTAATTTGCTATAGTTTTTTTTTCTGATTTTGTTTAGACTATTTGAACATTAAAATTATTCTATTCTTGGTACAAAATATCTCTATATCACGGTAAATATGCTTCTAAACCGGTTTAACTTCCGATTTTTGACCACAAGGGATGTACTGATCAGAATAGAGACTGGTTGTACTCATTCTATTGTCCAGGTAAACTTTATTTATTTTAAAATCATGAATGTGTTGCTTGTGTGAGTCTATTTCAAATAGGTAAAGAAATAATAAATAAGACTTACTTACAATCAATTTAATTTAACTATCAGACTACCGGTTTCGCTTTCTACAATATGCAAAGCATCCTCAGGTCTCGATACAAAGTTAAACAAATGCTGAAATAATAAAAACCCATATTAGGGTGTTGTCTAATAACGATAAACAAAGTAGATGTTGTAAATTACAATAATTATGCCAATATTATATGTCTGTGGTTTTATTTAAATGAGTAAGTTGAATAAAAAGTATAAAAGTTTTAAAAGTTTAAACAGACAAGGTAAGACCCACAAATTGTTATAAAATAGTCTCTTCGATTGTAATAAATTAATAAATGAGCAAATCAATAAAATAAACATTACTTACATGCCGGTACTCTATTAATTGATGGATGGTAGAACATGGTTGAAACTACTATGTATTGTTGAATGGAGAACTCAATTCTATTATTGCAGTTGTTTGACAGTAAACGGAAAGTTCTTGAGGAGATAGATTTGATCCAATGAAAAAGAGATATGTGTGTGATTGTTTGTTAAATGAAAGTGATGTAATATACCATTGTGTTATTAAAAGCTATTTATACTTATTCGAGAGATATATTTTTGAAATGTGTGTTATTTATTGAGTATTTGTTTTATGAAGGTGAAAGTTTTATGACAATGAATAAGTTTAGATGTAAAAATTGTGTGGGTGTGCAATTATTTTCAACTTGTAGTTATCAAATTACTTTGATAAAGTTCTATTGGCAATTAGTAAATTATTGGAAAGTCAAGTAAATAAAATATTAAAATACAAACAATTAAGGACAATTTAAACACACTAAAACAGAAGACACTTAGAACAGACGAAACAAACATTGAATTTAAAAGGGGGGAAGGGCTTTAATGCACTACATCGCAGTCTTGGGCACAATGAGTTTTTTTATGTTTTATCTATTAGATTTTAGTGGTAAATTTGACAGATGTAGGTTAGCATGTGACAGTTCTATTTCTGTTTCTCAATACTGTAAGTTAAGTTATCTAGTTTTATGAAATATGCTTCCATATGAATTATGCATATGTTTTATGTTTTATAAATAAGAACTTCCCGTTTGCTGTCAAATAACTGCAATAATAGAATTGAGTTCTCCATTCAACAATACATAGTAGTTTCAACCATGTTCTACCATCCATCAATTAATAGAGTACCGGCATCTAAGTAATGTTTATTCTATTTATTTGCTCATTTATTAATTTATTACAATCGAAGAGACTATTTTATAACAATTTGTGGGCCTTACCTTGTCTGTTTAAACTTTTAAAACTTTTACACTTTTTATTCAACTTACTCATTTAAATAAAACCACAGACATGTAATATTGGCATAATTATTGTAATTTACAACATCTACTTTGTTTATCGTTATTAGACAACACCCTAATATGGGTTTTTATTATTTCAGCATTTGTTTAACTTTGTGTCGAGACCTGAGGATGCTTTGCATATTGTAGAAAGCGAAGCCGGTCGTCTGATAGTTAAATTAAATTGATTGTGAATAAGTCTGATTTATTATTTCTTTACCTATTTATTTATGTTCTTTTGTGGACTGTGGTACTTTGGTACTTTGTAATCAAATGTATGTGCTTTGTAACACTCTGTATTTCCAAATCCGATATTTTGTTTACACGGTTTGTATGCTTTCCTTTGTGGCGTGTTTATGGCACTAGATTTCTTTTTATCTTCTATCAATATTATTTACTCTGACCTTAAAAGCTTAAAGTCTATTAATGGAGTGCACTGCATTGCTGTTTCTATGCAAGTTTTGATTTTTTTGCTTTTTTCGGTAGAACCTTTTCTTCTAGATGGATGAATGGATTCTAGACATTCGAATAAGTAGGTATTTTATGACTCTTATGAAACAATGTTCGAAAACCTATTAAAAATATGGCTCTCGAGGCCTTTGGCCGAGAGCACAAATTTCATATATGTCTTCATTCCATCTATTTTGCACCGCCAGAAAAAAAGTTAGCAAACTATACGGTTTTCGGATCTTTTGATATCATTTCATTATTTACTGCTGTATACTCTAGCATGCACATAAAGGATTTTCAATAATAGCATTAAATTGGCGTAGTTTCGTTTCTAACAAACTTTCTCCACATTGCAGTACCTTTTTGAAATTCCAAGAGCACAAATACCATATAATTATGTGTTCATTCCAGATGTTTTGCACCGCCAGAAAAATGTTAGCAAAGCATACGGTTTTCGGATCTTTTGATATCATTTCATTATTTACTGCTATATAATCTACCATTCACATAAACGATTTTCACTAATAGAATCAATTTACTTTAGCATACACATAAAGGATTTTCACTAATAGAATCAAATTGGCGTAATTTTGTTTCTACCAAACTTTTCCCACATTGCGTTATCTTTTTGGAAATCCGAGAGCACAAATCTCATATATTTGTTCATTCCAGCTATTTTCCACCACCAGAAACAAAGTTAGCAAACCATACGGTTTTCGGATCTTTTCATATCATTTCATTATTTACACTCTAGCATGCACATAATAGATTTTTACTAATAGAATGCCGCTCTCGAGAGCGGCAATCGGAAGTCATCTGGAATCTCGGAGGATGGTCCGACCGTACGTCAATAAGACTGTCACAATGTAGAATGTAATAGTGTGACTATATGTTTATAGCGCCATCTATTACCGAAGTGCTGAAATAATTTTTTAGTGGCTTATTATACTATTACTTTAGCCAAGCATAGTACTAACTCTTTTTGAATATATGTTACTTGGCATTGCTTCACTTTAAGCCCTTGAATTATTAAAATTAATTTTCAAACAAAATAAATAAAAATACTAACAATATGTACTTTATTTATATTTATATTACTGTACAAAACAAAAAAACATAATTTGTTGAATGTTGAAATATCATTGTATATTATCAACAACTCACAGAGATCTTCACCTATTCATAAGAAACGTTGTATTGTAACTCTAGACTAAAATCTGAACTCGTAATTTTTAAAAAGCTGCAAAATACTTAAACCTGACGAGGTAAAAGAATAAAATGTGATGGATTTTTTTATATTGTTGTGATGTAAACTAACGAAAAGTGAATTCCAATGTCTTTTATATCAGGTGTCGATATCATATTCCATTATTTTTCTTGTTAGTCAATAATTATACATATTATAGTCGGACAATTTTCAATTAAAGGTGACTAATCTACAAATTGAACTAAACGGTAGCGGCAACCATGAAAAATTTCATTAGTAAATTCTTACCGGGGTCATTTTTATTCTGTATGCTTCGCCCATGTAAATATGTAAATTTGTAACCCATCTAAGATAAATTTGCCCCCGTAACAGTATAAATTGGTGCGATTCACGAGTGTATAGTGAGACAAGTTCATAGAATAGTTTGGAACATCGGTAAAATTATCAATATTTTGCTGGTCTATATATATTTACGTTTTTAGAAAGAATGTTAATTAGAGAAATATGATATCTTAGCTTATTGAAGTTTATGAAATATGATATCTTCCAGATTTTATACAATGTACATAGGCGTAGTGTATTATTGGGAATATATTTATTAAATATTCTTTATTATTAACTTTAAAATAGTTTTGAGGTAAGTAAAGTAAATTTAAGGCCAGTTTATTCTTTATATAGTATTAAACCCTTAACGGCCGCTCAATATACAAAGAGAAATTTGACAATTAATTTATTAGATTGGATTAAAAACACAAATTAGGAACAAATTACAACCAGAAAGATTTTTTTTCTCATTTTTAAGGAAAACAGTACAATTTTTAATAAAGGAACATATTATATCTTAAACGTAAATTAAATTTTAAGGTAAAAATTTTCGAAATATTCGGGATGTAGATGCATTCTACACTTTTTAGATAAATAAATAGTATTACTTTTGTACATCCTACATTTTTGCACTATCGTCTCTTTTTATAATGTGGCCAATATTGTCGAATCTGGTTGCATCTGGTAAAGCAAATTTAGATTGACGCCCATGTACTGACACTGATGTAGCGGTTTCTTCACTATTATAAATTAAAATTATAAATCTATGTCGGCTCATGCTTTCTCTTATAGTATGCACTTCTTTATTCTCATCCTTTGACCAATGCATATCAACTTGAAGCAGAGTGTAAACCAGATAATATACATATGTTAATAATTTTTTTAAATCTATGTTATTCATTTCAAAATTGTGACGGTTATTCTCAATTACTTTTTTATCAAAAAGAGTGAAAAAACTTCAATATATGACTTGCCTACATGGTTGGCTTTTATATTGTCTAAATATCAATCAGACTGATGTTGAATTACTACTGAGCACGAAAGAATATCCGTTAGTATAACTTGAGATAAATTTGGATTTACTATTTTTGCCTTATTTTTACTTATTGGTTTTTTCTTTGGACGTTTTATCTGTGGTTCAGAGGAATATCATAATTAGAATCGTTAGAATTCCCAATCACTTGTATTTCATATGTACCTGCAATATCCGATTTTATTGATTCTTCACAAATAATATTATCATCAATATCTTCAAGGAATACAATAATATACCAGCAAACGAATGGGAAAGATACCTGATGGAACTGTTTAAAGCAAAGGAAAATAATAATCAACACAATAACGTACCTGAACTAAGAGACGAAATAGAAATCAGTTTTCACGAAGTAAAAATAGTCATAAATTCACTCAAAAATAGAAAGTCACCAGGACCAGACGGAATAACCAACGAGCTTCTAAAATACGAATGAGAAAGTTTAAGCCTAGAGATGACAAAACTTATACAAAAACTAATATTGCACTGCAAGATACCAGACGCATGGAGAAACAGCATAATGATACCAATGGTCAAGAAAGGGGATAAAGAAGACCCCAACATTTATAGAGGTATAAATCTACTGAACACCGCACTTAAGCTTACCACAAAAGTCCTAACCAACAAAATCAATAAACTAACAACTTTATCAGATGAACAACCAGGATTCAGATCCGGATGATCCTGCGTAGACGCCGTATTTGTACTAAGACAAATTACAGAAAAGGCCATCATATCTATGTTTTATGGACCTGACAAAGGCTTTCGATCGCATCCAAGTCGCAGACGTCTTACACCTACTGTATAAAAGGAACATACCAATCAATATTATACAAACCATCGAAAGCATCTACCTCCATAATCCAATACAAGCAAAGATAAATGGAAAACTAACACAGTGTATACCGGTACAAAGCGGAGACAGGGTGACTCGTTAAGCCCACTTCTCTTTAATATATTAATGGACGAAATAATACAAGTAGTACGTAAAAGTCATGGCTACGGAATTGGGAACAAAGAAATCCAAATATTATGTTATGCAGACGACGCCGCATTAATCGCCGAGACAGAAGATGAGCTCTAAAGATTAACACATATCTTCAATACAACAGCTAAGAAATACAATATGATAATATCAGCGGAAAAATACAAATGTATGACATTTAAATACCCACTACGGTGTAAAATCGAAATTGATGGGAAAATAATAAAGCCGGAAGCAAGGGTTAGATATCTGGGAATAGATATAACTAGTTACGGAAATGTTAAAGGAGAAGTACGACAGCAAAGCTTAAAAGAAGGTAAGGCGGCGGGTTCTCTTAATGACACAATCTGGAAGAAACAAACACCTAAGACAAGACACAAAAACAAGAATCTATAAAGCAGAAATTAGACCTATATACACGGCTGAGACAAGACCTGACACATCTAAAACGAGACGACTGCTAGAAACAACAGAGATGAAAATACTCCGACGAATATCAAGAAGTCTGTTGGATAGGGAGAGAAGCAAAAACATAAAAAGAGCATGCAATATAGAAGACATAAATGGATGGGTGACAAAACGAAAACAAAAGTGGAACAAACACATCAGTAGAATGGCGGAGGATAGAATAGTACGAATAGCACGAGATAAGTCACCAAATGGACGAAGAAGTATTGGCAGACCAAGAAAAAGATGTTGCGACAATTTAAACAATTTAGGAAGCTAATATTGAAGAAGAAACAGGCTTTAAAGCCTACAAACTAGAAGGAAGAAGAAGAAGAAGATCAATGTCTTCTACATCAGAAACTTTCTAATCTAATCTCGGCGGCAAATAAACCACATTAAGTGGCATTTTCACAATCTGAGTCTTCTTCTAACAAAGCTATTAACTCTTTAGTAGTTAGTGCCATCTTCATTTCATATTTCAAGAAATTACTGAAATAAACAAATGCACTGCTATATAAACACATTCATATGATAATAGTTTAGCTTACTTCATTTTATTTTATATGAACTTCATAATATATTTTCATATTTATGTAAACGAATAAACACAACAAACTTTCAAATTAAGTTTAAAAAAAAACAAATATAACGTTTACAGCACACAGCAATTCTATAAATAGAGAATGATGTGTAATTATGTGTAATTAAAATTGCAGATTGTTTTTAGTCTAATGAAAAAAAAAATATTTTCCAAAGTTTTCTGTTTTTTGAAGTTCTGTATTAGATACTCTCTAATAAGAATAAAATTTTATTTTATTTTGTTAGACAACTATAAGATAACTGTTAAAAGAGACATGATAATTTAATAATTAAATCGGTCTTAGATTTAATTTTTACGTAATTACTTATGTGTTTAAATAAATAATTAAAAATTTTTTTGGTACGCCTCTGCAAAATTGATAATTTCAATACGATTTCGTTGAAAAGTTATCGTTAAGGGCTTCGTTAAGTACGATGTTGCCAAGTAATCACCTTCAATTAAAAATTGTTTTAGTATAGCTTAGTTAACACTGTTAAATATTTCTATTTTTAAATACCTCACGCAAATCTTATTTGGATTTTATAAAATGTTTTTGATTTCTAGGAAATATTACTTTTGTGTCAAAATAGCTAAAAATTTCTCGCAATAATACTCACATTATTCTTTATCCACTTTAGAAACGACCAACTAGCAATAATAGTTCGATCTAATATCGAATTCTTGACTTTCGACATAAAACGCCACTCCTCCGTTCCCTAATAACAATTTTATTTGTACTTGAAGGCAGAAATCATCAATTTACTTCGGCTGGTACATCCAACCAGAAACTAATATGGCATTTCCTCTTATTTCATTAAGACTTTATGACTGCAGGATACGCTTCGAGGCCTCCTGCATCCCTTCGACTAAGAACGAAGGCAATAACTGTATGAAACCACCATCGATTCCCCTTTTGAATCACCAAGGACGACAAATGAAGATTCGATACAGTGAGTTTGTCGTATGACGCGACTAAAAACTCAGTGATATTATGTATTGATACACTATAAAAATTTCGCTCTGGAGAAATTTAAATGTGATATTTAAATGATGCTGTTAAGTTATTATTTACAATTATCTTCTTTAATTTAGAGAATTTGTTTTAAAATAGTCAATATTTTAGTTCGTTCTCTTCAATGAAAATAAGTCATGTGGCAGTTTCTTTTAAATTATTCGACATTACTTAAGTTAAGTTATATTTTAGTCCATTCTTAGCAATAAAAATTGTTCATAATCCATTACTTATTTACTTACTCCGTGACGTTACAGCTCTTCGATGTGATTTGGTTTTAATTCTTCCTTATGTAATAAAGGTAGATCCATATCTAATGGATCAACTGGGAATGCAATATTTATTTAACGCTAAGTACATAAAAATGTGGCACTATCTGACGAAATTCAATTTAATCCTCACAAAAGGTAAATGATCTTCTTCTCTCGTTCTTTTGAAGTTTGGCGATCCAAATGGCAATTGTAATTTTGGAAACGGTCTTCTCAGGTGAAAACCATCTTCTCAGGTCTTTCAGCCAGGAGTTGAACTTGAAGTAATTCATATCTTTCGCCTCTCAACACATGACCCAGGTATTGCATTTTTCTCTCTTTGATTATTCTTAATAATTCTTTTTGTTTACACATGCGTCGAAGTACCTCAACATTAGTAACTCTTTGTACCCATGGAATTCTCAAGACCTGCCTGTATATATATATATATATATATATATATATATATATATATATATATATATATATATATATATATATATGTAAATACTTTTTTCTTTTTGGGTGTGGTAGTCAATAAAAAATAGAGCTTTGCTAAGGCGTACTATTTATTCTGAAATCCGAGCTTTCGGTGGTTATTTGCCACCTTTATCAAGGTCTACAATGAAAATTACTGTGTTATAACATTAGGCTGATGTAATATAAAAGTTATAAAAACTTACCAGAAAGTAAGATTCATAGCATATAAAACACAACGTTAAATAACATAATGTGATCTGAATTATTGAAGGCATTAAAAATTTTAAAAACTTTAAAATACTTAAAAATTAAAGAACATTGTTTCTAATGTTGTAATGTTCTTTAATTTTTAAGTATTTAAAGTTTTTAAAATTTTTAATGCCTTCAATAATTCAGATCACATTATGTTATTTAACGTTGTGTTTTATATGCTATGAATCTTACTTTCTGGTAAGTTTTTATAACTTTTATATTACATCAGCCTAATGTTATAACACAGTAATTTTCATTGTAGACCTTGATAAAGGTGGCAAATAACCACCGAAAGCTCGGATTTCAGAATAAATAGTACGCCTTAGCAAAGCTCTATTTTTTATTGACTACCACACCCAAAAAGAAAAAAGTATTTACATATTTTTTCCAAACTAGTCAAAAAACTTTGGACTACCTTGTCTTTCTTTTATATATCGTCGGCTTACAAGCTAAACACACTAAGTCAAAAAATATAGTTTTGAGATAATCGTGTTTTAATTTTTTTTTAAAACAGTTTGATCAATTTTCACATTTAAAACTTTTATTTGTTGTTTTGTAATTATACGAAAGTTTTCATAAAGTATTAATAATGATTACTAACGAGGAGAAGTAAATTATATATTACCAAATTATTAATTTTTGTTTAATTTTCGATTTGAATACGTTGACTTAATGTTTTTTACCTATAGCATTTAAATTAGTGTGTTTTACTTGTTTAATTTTGCTATGAAAGTATGACTTACGTGTAATTTTTTTTATTTACTTACTGTCATACGATTATTGCAGGCTTCGTTTACATTGTAAATAATACAATTATTTTTGCTTATATAGGTTTTTACTTTTTTCATGTATATTTTCACAAAACAAGAACATTATTAAAAAAACAGGTATAACAAAACAAAACGTGTATAACAAAAAAAAATGCTTCTAATTTTCAAAGAGTCCTTTTCAGCTGACTCCACTGTTCGGTCTCGAACAGAAGAGGAACTTGGTAGATTTTTAAATCAGGTATGGAGCGCTTGCGTAACTATGTTTTTTTCACAGAGCTTTATCAAATATTTTTTCTTTGCATCCGAAATTGGAAGCTGTTTAGAATATAATTGAGGAATAACCAAATTTTCGTTATTATTATCCTCTTTCACTGTTCTGTTAGAAGCACGACGTACAAAACTAACGTTAATATTTTCATATTCGTCGTGAAAATTATAGTTGTACTGTAGAATGTTAGGAAACTGTTTCTCATACTTAAAACACTTTACCTTTAACCAGTTGACCGTTTGCCCTTTTTGATCCTCTTTCTTATTAACAATAGCATATTGTGTAAGTTTTTTCAAATCTAAGAATTCGTTTAAAATTAACTTCACGAGTATTATAGGAAGATTTTTCATTCCCATTGTTGCCCATTCTGCCCATTTTAAAGACATTTTCATATTCGTGAACACTTAAAATCTCCACATCTTTTTTGGCACTTCAATAGCGCTATGCATGAAATCTACTTCCATATAGGAGTGTCCACTTTCCATGAACTTTTTCCCAATTATCCGAAGACTCGAATGGTTATTAACAATATGTAAAAGCAGAACAGACACTTGAATATCTTTGTTGTGTCCTTTACACGTATCTGAAAAAATCGTTAGATGTTCTATATCAGATAATGAATTAATGTACATTCCTAGGCAAGTACCAATTTCACATCTTCCACGCATACAATTGACTTCGGTCCATAAATAACAGAATGCCTCATTTGGTGGAGCAGATTCCTAAATTGTAAAATTATAGAAGTTCAGCTTTCTAAGATAATACAAGAGACTTACTTGCGATGATGAAATTTGTAAAACGCTTTGCATATCACATGTAATTGATTTAAATTTTTTATTCTTTTTCGAAACTTCTTTGTCTGAATTTTTTTCTTTCATTGTAGCCTCTTTTCTGTCTAAATGACTCCTATAATTAAGCTCCATCGCTTCTTTTTCTTGTTGCGATGCTTTTGTTTATTCCTTACAGGTCAAACATTGGTCTTTCTTAGGTTTGAAAAATGATATATTAAATTCCTTGCAAAAGATTCGCCTACAGGTTATCTAACTTAAGCTTGGCAAATTGTCCTCTTTACACTTTTTGACGAACAGGTCGTGCATTTTTTTAATATTAAGATTGCAATTTAAATAAAGTCTTTTCGAAGACTTTTTAGTGTAGTGACTTTCTACATCAGGAAAGCTTTCAATGTGTTTTTTTTTGGTCTTATTCTTGCTTCCACTGTAGTTTTATTGCCAGGAATCCTACGGCCCCTTCTGTCTATTCCACTTTTTATTCGCCGCTTACATTTTGCTCTTTAAAGGCATTAATTATAGGCCTATTAGAAATGGAAAATATTTTACAAAAAAATTGCTAACACACTTGACTTTTCTTTCTCATATTTGTGAAAAAATAGGATTTTGCGTTGGATCGCATTTTGCTATTTGCTTCTTTTCTAGTCCTGCGACTCTTTACCTTATTAGAAAGCACATTCAATAATATAAAATCTTTCTGTCTTTGAAATGACAACATCGCATAAGTTTGACATAGCAACTTCCGGTTCTCTTCAGAAAAGTTGATGGTCTTGAGATGTTGACCACACAGATGGTCTTGGGGTGTTTCATCGGCTTCTTGTAGGTCCTACTTGACTATTTTCATTTTAATTTGTTTTTTCCTCGTTTGCTGTAGAGTTTCCTTCGCTGATATCTAAATTATCACTTTCATTACCTGAAGGAATATAGTCGCTATCCTCCATACACTCATCAGAATCCTGGTCACTTATTTGAGGAGGACCTGACTGAATATCTTGACAAAAATTGTCAGAATTTAGGCTCACGGCTTTTCTTACATAAATTAATTAATAAATGCACACAAAATTCAAAATTGTTAACGACCTAATCACGCAAAATACTGGAATAAAGCTGACAAAACCTATGCAATATACCCAAACAAATAATTAATTTTTTTCAAGATTGGACAAGTTGCTCTGCGTAAGTCAGTCGGTAGGTTCATTAGTAGTCAAGTGAAATACATTAAGTCACTTAGTGTGTTTTGCCTGAATCATATATAGTTTTTGAGACTTAGTGAGAAACATGATAATTATAAAAATAACCGTTTTTGTTATTGTATGACTTAGTGAGTTTAACCAGTCTAAAGAGTAAACAAAATACAAGAAAATGTTGCAAATAACTCAAAAGTGAAAAAAATTGACTTAGTGTGTTTCGCTTGTAAACCGACGATAATATATATATATATATATATATATATATATAATATATATATATATATATATATATAATATATAATATATATAATATATATATCCCGAAGGCATCTATTCTTTTTTCTATTTCAGAGTCCATTGTCGAACTTTCACAGCTATACAGTAAGACAGAAAAAAACGTAACATCTGATCATTCGAATTCTCAGCTGCAGACTAAAGTCTGATCTTTATATCCAGAGTTATAAATAGACAATTCTATATCCAAACTTATACATATAAGAAGAGGCGTTCGACAGGGATGTGTGCTTTCTCCTCTTTTATTTAACATTTATTCGGAAGCCATATTTCAAGAGTCTTTGGAGGATGCAGAGATGGGAATCAAGGTGAATGGAGTATTGATCAACAACATACGATACGCTGATGATGGTGTCTTAATTTGTGATAACATAACCTGTCTAAGACTTAATGAAGATACTGGGACTTTTCGTATTGAAAAAGGCGTTCGGCAAGGAGACAACATGTCTCCTAAATTATTTACAACTTTGCTAGAATACGCTTGTAAAACAATAGATTGGAACGAAAAGGGCATCAATGTAGATGGAAAAATTTTTAATAACCTTAAATTTGCAGATGATATCGTTCTTATTGCAGACAGCTTTGATCAGGCACAGATAATGCTCCAGGAACTCCATACTGCCACAAAAAGAGTTGGTCTTAAAATAAATTTTTCAAAAACACAATTTATGACAAATTTAGTCCACAACAAAAACATCTCAGTAGAAGACAAAGATATTGAGCCAGTTGACTCCTATAAATACTTAGGCCATGAGATCAGAATAAGTCGAGACAACCAAACAATCGAGCTGAAAAGAAAAATAAAGCTCGCTTGGGCTGCATTTGGAAGGATGAAGGATATTTTTAGGTCTAAGATTCCAATGTGTCTGAAAAGAAAAGTATTTAATCAATGTATTTTGCCAGTGATGACCTATGGCGCAGAAACCCTAACGCTCACAAGAACAACAGTAAGTAAACTACAAGTTGCGGAAAGAGCAATGGAGAGAATTATGTTAGGGATTTCTCTACGTGATAGAATACCCAATGATACTATACGCAAAAGATCAGGAGTTGCAGACGTTATTGAAAGGATAACAACACTAAAGTGGAACTGGGCAGGTCATGTAGCAAGATCAGTTGATGACCGGTGGACAAAAAGAATTTTGAAATGGAGACCCCGAATACAAGCATACAGAAATAGAGGTCGACCTCCAACGAGATGGACAGATGACATAAAAAGAGTGACTACAAATTGGATTCAGATGACGCAAAATCGGACTAAGTGGAAGAGCATGCGAGAGGCCTATGTTCAGCAGTGGACGTTTAGAGGCTAGTTGATGATGATGAGTCGATCTTCAACAACTTGTCACTATAATCGGAGAATACAGTAAGCGAATGGGATTAGAGATTAATACCAAAAAGACCAAATTTATGATCATCTCCAGAAACTTAGATGCACTTGAAAACTCCACCATAACACTGAATACTAAGTCCATTGAAAGAGTGAGTAAATTTAAATACCTGGGATCGTGGCTTTTTGGGAAGACTGGGCCATCGGACAGGGAAGTAAAATGTCGCATTGAGCAAGCTCGACAAGCTTTCGTAAAATTCAAGAAAGTACTGACTTGTTCAGAGTTTGATCTTCAACTGAGACTAAGGTTTACTAAGTTGACTAAGTTTACTAAGTAACTAAGTACTAAGTACTAAGGGTAAAATTGAAGGCAAGAGAGGAATGGGACGCAAGAAAATGTCCTGGCTCCGAAACATAAGGCAATGGACAGGGATTAACGACATACAATCTCTGATACATATTGCAAGAAATAGATAATTAATGGAAAATGTGATCGCTAACATCCATTAGTGGATTTGCATCTGAAGAAGAAGAAGATTATTCGAATTCTCAGCTGCAGACTAAAGTCTGATCTTTTAAAAAATGTTTTCATAGTTATGAAAGTTTTCCGTACTTGTTCGATTCTTAATAGGATTTCTTTTTTGGATTATACTGACTATTGATATTTACTCTCAAATATTTTATGGAATTTACCTGTTCTATTATTTGACCCTTGGCATACACATGTACCTTTATTGGTGTCTTTGAAATACTAAATTTTAGTTTTGGAAACGTTTAGATATAAACGAACATTTTGCTGTGGTGAATTAACGCATTTATTATATTTTGTAGTTCTTGTTCGTTGCTTGCTATTAAGATGGTATTATCAGCACATAATTCGCAAGTCTTGTTCGTCAACCCCAGTTGTTCTCAAAATTTCGATCATCTTTTGATGGTTAACGCAGTCAAATGCTTTTCATTAGTCAATAAAACATGCATTAATATCTACATTAATGTCTTTGTATCGTCGTGTTAACACATTTAAAGTAAAAAGAGCCTCTCCCGTTCGCAATCCGTTTCGAAATCCGAATCAAGTGCCACTCATCTGGAACTAGCACTTCTTGTAAATTCGTGTGTGGATAATTCTGAGAAAAGTTTTAAGGGCATCAAGCTTAATATTCGATAATCATCGCGTTGTGAGAAATTCGATTTTTTTTTTTTTTGAAATGCTACGAATGTTGATTTTAGCCAGTCTGTTGTTATTTTAGCTGTGTTACATATCTTATTGAATAGTGCTGTAATTAAGTCTTTTACTGGCCGGTGGCTTTTCCATCTTTCTGGGATTTTACTAAATGAACCACTTCTTCTTTGGTTATTTCTGGCCTTTTTTATTTATTCGATTATCTGTGGATGGTGGAAAACAAGGTCTATCGTCATCAAAATGAGTTTGTATGTATTCTTTCTATCTCTCTAGTGTGTCTTCTGTGCCCATAATTATTTCATTATTATCGTTTTTTTAATATCGTTTGCTTGTCTCTTTTTGTGTCTACCTGTCATTTCTTTTACTTTTTTATGAATATTAAATGTGTCGTATTTTTTCTGTAGTTATTCGATTTCTAGGCATTTTGTTGACATCCAGTTTTCTTTCACCTACCTGCACTTTTTTCTAATGATTAATTGATTCTCTTATATTCTATTGGGCTTGTTTTATGGTTTCGTCTTACGTCCATGATGTCTTGCTTTTTGTTGTGTTTATGAACCTGATGTCTTCTTGTATCTTTGTTATTTTTGTTTTTTAGAGCAGTCTATGTTACTTCAATGTCTGTCTGTACCAAGTTTTCGATCGTTTTTATTTCTTCCTTAAGTTTGATCATTAATTCTTTTTTCTGTTCAGGGTTTTTCAGTTGTGAGATTTCTATTTTTCTTGTAACTGTTTTCTTTTTAACTTTGAGAAATATTTTTAATCTAAAATTCATTATAACTGGATTGTGATCGCTATGTATATCAGCTCCAGGTTATGTTTTTGTATGTACTTCTTAAAGGTGTGATGAGCAAAATGAAGTCAATTTGATTTCTAACAATTTTATTCTTCTGCCTTTTTTGTCTTTGTCTCTTCGAGCGGATAAATTTGTATAAATCAACAAACAGTCAACGGAAAAAGAATGCAGAAGGCGAAGGGAAATTACTGCATAAAAGACTTATAGAGTACCCTCAGGAAATTCACCGTGGAATTGACACACCAATTGCAAACCATAACTAATCATGAAAAGCGTAGGCCAAAAGTCGGCAGAAGTGGGGAAACATGTTCATACCTTAAGACCTCTCAGGTTGTAAATATACGAAAACCTCGTAAATAAATTCCATAATGAAGAAATCTCATTTAAGAGTATTATACATGGAATCGCAGAAATCTATTTGCTATTGGGAAACTTAACAATGCAATTCAAGAAATAAAAATAAGAGTCAGGGATATGTAACAAGGACGGTAGTATATTTTATTATTTGAGTAATAGCACAAAAGTCCTGAATGACAAAAATAGTGCAGAGTAACATTAGAACTAAGTAAATATGTGACCAACTTCGTACCAGTCTCGGATAGAAAAATAAAACTGGAAATAAATACTTAACCATTCAAAACCAATATACTTTAAATATATGCTCCGACTGCAGATAGGAAATATGACTATACAGTCGAAAAACTCTATGATCAAATCCTGGACAGCTTACAGAAGCTTAATAAACATGAAATTTTAGTTATGGTCAATGCAAAAATTGGGTAAGGTCACGAGGTAAACCTGTAACTCCTTATAGTTTTAGATCCCCTAATGATCGAGGACAGAGATAACGATATGATAATTGCAAATACCAATAGAGATAATGTTTCTCAATTACTCTGCATGTTTGAGAGATGTAATCAGCTTTTTCTTTGCGGTACTGTTTTCTGATTTCTTTCGATAACGCTTTGTTCCATATTTAGTTTTATGTTCTTTTCTGCGTTGAATCATAATACACGTATTATCTGATATCCATGGCTTACGGGCCGTGGAAACCGCTACCTCACAGTCTTTTGCAGCCTTGATTACCTTATCTTTGAGATAGATAAATCCAAGTGCACTTAAGATCACTATCACTTGGTGTAAAGAAAGAGATTCTTCTAGGTTTTGTTGAAAGTCATTGATTTTTGATAGATTTAGAGACATGACTTTTCTGCATGACATGACATGCTGCATAAAATAAGTAATTCAATTTTAAATCTGCTTCACTTTATAAACTTATAACCACGGAATATATGTTACTAACATTAACTTTCTTTAAGAATAGTAGGGTATGCCGTTATGACTCTAAGCGTCAAATCTACAACCCATTAGCGCCTAGCGTGATCATATGATCACATATAATCAGACTCAAGATTTTATTTTTTTTTGCAATACGGAGATAATTTTAACCTCGGCTTAAGGCCAATGTGTTGCTTATGCCTTAGTTTAAAATAATAAATAGTGGGAGGTGCATTGAATTGTTTTCAAAAGTATTTGTAGTGGTGAATTGGCTGGTTAGCAGTTTGAAAAATGACAAATCCGTACATCCGATTTGTGGAAGTATTGCATTTATATAAAAAACTTTTTAAAATTTGGTTTGTGGTGTAATATGTTATACAAGTAAGTTAAACTTTATCCTAAAATGATTAACACTTCGAAATAGTACTTTAGTATTTCATAATTACACATTTATTAGGGATGTGATCATATGAACACGCTAGGGGTGAATGTGGACAGTGGGTAATATTTTTTTTTGTCTGATAATCTTATAAAATCAACCTATTTTTATTGTTTTCGTGGTATTCAAACCACGGATCAAAATGTAGTAACTGACGAGGACTCTGGTGATTGGGGAAGGAGGACTAGTTGATAACCTAACCGGTAGACAATTACGTGCAGTTGCAGAGGTTGTGATGAATTCATATAATGGGAGTCAGGATCAGTTAGAATATGAGGGGATGAACAGCTAATAAATGCCTCTGTTCATGATGTAGCTGAAACCATAGAGAATTCTATCAAAAATCTGCCAAGAAAGCTTATCTATAGACTGAATGGATAGCAGGTGATATAGTACCACCCTTGTTCTTTTCCTTAAACAAAATATAAAGATTTAAGTCCATATATTTCGATTAATTGTAGATGACATTGTGTTGCGACTTTTTTGTGACGAAAGTAAAAAGTATGCTGATTCAAAAAATTGTTTCAGATTTTAATGTAATGCGTTCAATGAACCAGACCGAACTAAACTGTAAAAAAGAGGTTAGTCTTTGTAAATGGGTATATTTATTTAAAAAACCCTTAAAAGGGCTACATCAATAAAACAAACGTTTTCGGACCACACAGTCCATCATCAGGTTTTAAAATCGAAAATGCTAGGTCACAATGCCTGAGCCACCAAAATACTAGGGTAAAAACCCTTTAAATTACATTTAGTTATAAAAGATTGTACATTGTGTTGTAAAATAACTGTGATGTTCAGTATTAAATTAAATTTGACTAGAGGTAACACATGGCTGAATCGATCCCAGCTGTTCTCCGCGTGTAGAGGTTCTCTCTCACCGGCTCTGGAACTCGATTCAGCCATGTGTTACCTCTAGTCAAATTTAATTTAATACTGAACATCACAGTTATTTTACAACACAATGTACAATCTTTTATAACTAAATGTAATTTAAAGGGTTTTTACCCTAGTATTTTGGTGGCTCAGGCATTGTGACCTAGCGTTTTTCGATTTTAAAACCTGATGATGGACTGTGTGGTCCGAAAACGTTTGTTTTATTGATGTAGCCCTTTTAAGGGTTTTTTAAATAAATATACCCATTTACAAAGACTAACCTCTTTTTGTGATACGTGGTATACAGCCAGCTACAGGAATTTTTTCCTTGTGGAAACTGTAAAAGAACAGCCAACCATGAGGTCCAAAATTTTTTGCCAGAGCAACAAGGTAGAGGTACCACCCCAATAATTGGGCAGTCTATTTAAAAGTTTAAATGAGTTTTAGTATAATATAAAACTATTATAGATATATTAACAGTAACGGATATTTTAATCTTTTATATTTGAATTACTCCTTTACAATAATAAATTTTTTATTGTGTAGATATTTAAATATCTCTTTTTGAGCCAGCTCGCCACACTGTATAACTTAGTTATTAGCTAGGGTTTCATAAAATAGTCTCTTCACCCTTTTTTAGGGGTGATGCATTGACTGACTAAGGGGATCAAGAATTACATAAACTTGGTTATGACAGGAGATTTAATTTCTCTGATTTTCCTCCCTGTCTAATGGACATGACCCAGGGAGGTTTTACGGCTAATTGTGATAGAATGTTAGAAAGAAAAAAGGAGAATGTTAATTAAAAAAATATATTTAACATCATCACAAGATACCTTATTGGATATAATATATTATATTTCTGCAAGAATTATACAGATATTAATGAAAGTTATATTAGACCATTGAAATGTTACATTTTTATTCCTTATCGTACATGTCTTAGTAAGTACCGTAAAATGGGGTGTAATTGACCGCTGGGATGAAATTTGACTAAAAAGTTCGAAAAAGTTTTTAAAATGCTTATTTTTTTTTGTATTAATATAGTAATCTTTATGCTAATTATGTTCATTGTAAATGTATGGTGAACATATTTTATGTAAAAATTAAGAACTTTGATGGTATACAAGGCAAATATCGAATACAGTAATTAATTAAATCTTGCCCAAGTACTTTCGATCAATAGATTATCCTTAGGGGCATTTCGTCAGTTGTCGCCTATCCGACATAAGCAGAATGCCATACATGTAAATTTGACAAACAAACACTTTAAAAATTTTTATAAATGGAGAAGCTACATGTTATATAGAACCGGAGACAGAATCATAATAACATGTAGCTTCTCCATTTATAAAAATTTTAAAGTGTTTGTTTGTCTTTGTGTATTGTTATATCCAAATTTACATGTATGACATTCTGCTCATGTCGGATAGGCCACAACTGACGAAATCACCTGAGGATGATCTATTGATCGAAAGTACTTGGGCAAGATTTAATTAATTACTGTGTTCGATATTTGCCTTGTATACCATTAAAGTTCAATTATTCGAACATTCAACCTTATATTAAAAATTAAGAGTTCTTTTCTTGTATATACTAAAAACGCGGCCTCGAAATTATTATCTTAATTTATTAAAAAACGAATATTCTTAAACTTTAATATAAAAATCAATATACTAAAAATATTATTAATATTAGTGGCAACTGTTGGTAATATTTAAACTAATCTTTAAATGTTGATAAAAAATACCGGTTATTAATTTTGAGGAAGTTTTTAAGTTGCCATATAATAATCTTAAAAGTTATCAATGATGGACTCTTCGCCTGAATTTTGGGGCGAAGTTGAACGCAGGGGTGAAGATGTCCATCAGGTCAAAACTTGCAGGATCTTGCATCGTACCTAGATTGGCGCTGTTACTATTAGTAAACAAACTTTAAGTGAACGCTTAAGCAACATCATAAAAAGAGCTCGTGCTGCCATCGATGCTGAAACATTAACAATTTTTTTTTAATTAAGCAAAACACTTGAAGTTGTCGACCCTATTGCAATATTTAATTACGACTAAAGTCATTTATGTGATGAGCCGAGGAAAAAAAAATCATTGATGTCAAATATCCAGAAAATATAATAAATTATAGTAAATTATGTAGCTTACGAGGCTACAAAATTGTGGGATTATTGGCGCCAAGTAGGTCCTTGGAGCATCCCATGTTGTAAAAAGAAATGTTGCAGTAAGGTACGCGTAATAATCAATCAATTATGGATGATTTGATGCAATTTGTTTTACTGATTGGTGTAAGACTGTATTTTTGCTTCATGCTCGTTTAATTGAAGAAAAGCAGGTCTTAATAGGAGACAATCTTTCGAGTCATTTAACAAAAGAAGTGCTCAATATTTGTAAAGATAATAACATGGCTTTAGTTTGTCTTCCACCAAATGCAACTCATCTTTGCCATCCCCTTGTTGGACCAATGAAGAACTATTGGATACAATTACTGAACGAGTGAAAGAAATCCAATCCAAACTCATCGTCTGTTGAGAAAAATTTTTTTTTCTAAGATTATTAAAAAAAACTTTTTGGAAAATATCGCCGTCTGCTACAGTTAACGCTAGAAAGGGGTTTTATGCTTGTGGTATTTGTCCTTTGTCTAAAGATAAACTTTTAGCAAAAGTTCCTAATAAGAAGTAAACTCATTGAAACAGTGCTTATGTATCAGGGGTACTATTAGATTATTTGAAAGAACAGGGAAATCTCAAAAAACGTGAGCCTACAATAAAACAAAAGAAACTGAATGTTATACCTGTAAGATCAGTTGCGTATATAGACAGTCCAGAGAAAGAAATTGACGACGATAACATGCCTGCTACAAGAAAGACACAATTGTGA